>VDFB02256132.1:162642688-162660379 GCA_007258455.2 Sequoia sempervirens | reverse complement strand
TATACAAATACACATATGTATTCTTATATTTAATATATTAATGCATGAGTATATATACATATATATATATATATATGTATGTATATATATATGTATGTATATATATATCACACCTTAATATTTTAAACACATATTTACACAGTCATATTGATCGACATATATACATGGAATGTATATGTATATATATGTCACCTTGTCCATTTGATATTCCCATACATATGGGTAATCCATTCATGAGCATGTGTAGATATAGCTATTTATATATACCTATGCATGTATTTACTTATGTGTATGAGTTTATCGTTGACACATACATATATTCATATATATATATTATGTATATATCTCATTGATTAAATATAAACACATAAAGAAGAAACCACACATCATAAAGAGACTCAACACCACAAACCCCAAAACAAGAATGTTCACAAATAAAACCACAAGCAAGACTAAAGGTAACTTACTATTTCCCAACTATTATCCCGACTTGACCAAACTAGAAGTGTATGTGTGAAAACTCAGTTTAGGTCTTTATCAAAGGTTACTAGACCAAGTTATTCTCCCTGAGTGATACTTCCCCTCTCTTCAGAAGGCTTGATTCAATTCTTGGATCCAACTTAGTACATTGCAATAGTAGTGCCAAAAACAACACATTCATTTGCATCATATATTTCACAATCAAAATCATTTCATAACATCAAACTAAATCAACATTTATTCTTCTTATTTCCGAAACACATAAAGCATAAATACACTCATCTAAATCATTTTCACCCAACTAGGTAAAATTAAATAAGTACTAACACAACAAGGTGTAACATATCCCCCCCATGTGAATCGTCATCCCTGATGATTTTAAGTAGCAGACATAGACAAACTATAAGTGTAGACACTAAAAATTGTCCTAGGCCTGCGACTTCCAAATTCTCCATCATCCCCCTTTTCATCTTTCATAATTAAATAATTTTTAATTATTTTCTAAAGTCATAACTCTTCTATTAATTAAATAATTTTAATTATTTAATTAATTCATTTCTATCTTTATTCCTCCTTGATTAATTAAATAAATTTCATTTATTTAATTGCGTCACTAGTTAAGTCCCTTTCTTTCTAAAATTAAATAAATTCTTATTTATTTAATTTTTATAACACTTTCTACTATAATTAAATGATTATTTTAATTATTTAATTATTCATTAGCCTGTTCTATCATAAATTAAATAAATTTTAATTTATTTAATTTGGTCCACTCTCTTGAATTTTGAATTAAATCATTATTTAATTCAAAAGTTCCCCTTTGTCACTTTCTTCTATAATTAAATAATTATTGTAAATTATTTAATTATTCATTGGCCACCTAAATTAAATAGTTTTTATTATTTAATTTCTCCTATCACCTCTTTATTTGTGCCAATCTTATCTTCCACATCAAGTCTTTATCTATCCATGTCTCAATTAACCTCCACCCTTGATTAAGTTATTTATAATTTAATCTTGACTGTCAATCCTTATCATTTTCCCTAACCCTAGTCCATACTACATCTTTCATTCTTGGCCATTAATGATTGACATTCGATCTTAGCCCTTTATTCAAAATTTTCTTTCCTATAAAAGACCTTGTCATTGCCATTTTCGTCATCTACAAGTCATCTACAAGCAACCTTTTGCTATTTAGTCTATTGCATCCACAAGCTATGTAGAGTCATCTTGCTACCAAGTCTACTATCAAGACAAGTGCATCCATAGTCATATAGAATCTTCAATATTTTTCTTTGTCATTGTCATAGGCCTATTTTCATACTCGAGATAAATCCGAGGGAAATTATTATATTCAAGAAAAATGGAGAAGTGCAATGAAGGTGAATCAATGATGGCATGAAATATTTGATCATATTGTTCCATGTTTTTATTTCTTTATGCTTATTTGTACTTTATTGTTTATTAGGGTTTGATTTATATGCTTTATTTCCATAGACTTCAAAAGAGAATTCATCAAATCCAAATACCAATCAACCTCAACCCATGGTCAACTACCTACATACCCTTCTTACCAACAATCCATAATCCCTAGTCATTCATCCATATACCCTCATAATCAAGAGTCATTTGGAACATCCATTAGTCATCTTTATCCTAACCTTGACAAGGGAAACCAACCTTCCAAAAATTCATTCCAAGACTCCACATCCTATCCTAGCCAACATTCCATTAATCCATTCCAAGACTCCACATCCTATTGTAACCAACCTTCCACAAATCCATTCCAATACTCTATGTCCTATCATAATCAACCTTCCACTAGTCCATTCCAATCCACTACATCCCAATATACAACTCCATCCAATAAAAATAAATTTAGTCATGGTCTCCAATATCACATTCCATTGCCTAGACCTTGGGATACATGTCAAAAGGAAAGTTCAAATCTGATAACATAGATCTTGATTTATGTCAAGATCAAAGTAGTCCATCCCATGACCCCATCCTTAAGTCCATCCAAGAAATCCTCCTAGACAATCATGTCACCCAAGACAAACTCATCTTTGATCAAGACACCACCATTGATCATGAAATCCAAAACGATCCACTCATCAACCTTCATACCATCCATGACCAACCATTTGAAGTTGACCCTATCCAAACTTCAAACACCTCCATTTCCCAAAATGAGACACTTGCTTCCTTTGGACACATAGATAATCAAATAAATGACATGGATCAAGTCACATAAGAACATAAAAAAGGTTACTATGGATCAAGAAGAACATAAACAAGCTACAATGGATCAAGTCAAAGAAGAAGAGACAAAATATACCATGGAACAAATCAATATCCCAAATGATCAAGTAGACAGAAGTATGACGAATGATAAATCCAAAATATCCTATCAACTAGGATCGTCCACCTTTGTCAAAGTAGGATTTATCATAGAGGAGAAGATTCCAAGCATTAGTTTCCACATACATAATGATGGGTTCGCATCTTGCTTCCAAAATAATAAATACCCCATCACAAACAAAATCTATCAGAGCATGTGGTATCAAGGAAGAGGACTAGTCCTACATGAGCAAGGAATTCAAGAAATAATATAATTTTATGAAAATCCTAGACATCAAGGTCTTGGCTATTCTTAAATCAAAAAATCAAATGATGTTAGTGATACCTCCATGATATTAGGGGACACTTTATCCAATACAAACATCAAAATGGGGGCCATGAGTAGTCTTTGTCATAAGGTTGCTGCCAACATTCCTTCCATCCACACCATAAACCATCATTCCAACATAGTTAAACCCATCAATTGGAACCAACAAAAACAAAAGTCTTACAAGCCTAAAGCTCAAAATCAAATATCAAAGGAAATTAAATACAAAAATCCAAGAGGACAAATAAAGTTAAAGTGGATCCCAACAAAAAATGGATAAAGTAAAGAAAAGAGTTCAATTACAATATCCAATCAAAATGTGGAGCCACAAGGAAAAAGGTCTCCCACATATAATAAATTTCCACCTCCTTCAAAATGGTCATCATGTAAGGCATATAAAAGTCATGGTTCCAAACACTATCCCAATCAAAATTCCAAACTCCATCATTCACCACCTCGAGTTTGGAAAATAAAAATTCCTATATCCAAAATGCCAAATAGTCCATCTACACCTTCCATCATCCATCATAATCCTACATCTCGCCTAAAGTCTAAAAATACCACGTCACAAACCCATTGCATCTTGGAAACAACTCTTTATCATAAGGACTCTCATGAAACTCTATCACGATGGGCGTATTTCGATAAGGCTAACTCGAATATTAGAAAGGATCACAATAACACCGATTAGTTGTATACAAGTGCTATAATCCTGAAAAGACAACTACTTCATAAAGGTTACTATTGGCATATCATGACATCGACATCTACAATGACACCATCAAAGTGATCATCTAGAAAAATACCAAAACAAAAAAAGTAAAGAGAAAAATTTCATCCAATAGTGAAAACCATTCTTGTGGCGCTTTGGATAAGTACCATGATGAAAACCTGGAAAATAGGCGTCATGTGTAAGAACAATTATCTATGTGGACCACTACACTTGGGGGGAAGTCGTCTCATCTCCCATACTTTTCTCATGACATTTCCATCTATCAATTTAATTCATATCATTTCCATCCATTTTCCCACCTACTTTGATCTTGATAAGGACAAGGTACAAACATAAATCATGCTTTGGGAAATTTTTTGACATGTCTATCCTTTGGTCATACACTATTCATGAAATATCATGTCATTTCCTTCATAGCATTATCAAAACCCATAACTCAGAGAAAAAAAATTATCCTTATGCAACATAGTCCTTGGGGATCATATGATAATTATTCCAACCAATAATCCTCATGTCTCCTATCTTTTACCAAAGCCAACCATCATCCTTTCATACCTATCAAATGTATTGGTTTTCCCTTATCATTGTTTTAAGGATTCTAATCCTCTTATCCAAGTCCACTCCATAATCCTATCTAGTCCTAAGGTTAGTCATTCCAAATGCAATCAACCTAATCCATACAATCTTGCTATGTATCCTAGCACATCATCCAAAACATTCCTTGGCTTTGTTTTTAGCCTTGATGCAAACCTTGATCCTTTAGTCACATTATTGCCATCCTCATGTTGTTTCGGGATGTGTCCTTCCCATGTCAAACAACTTCGTCATCATCGTTATCACATGTCAATTGGTTTTCAGCTTGACTAGGAGCAAGATCATGGTTGTCCTTGGATTCTTGTGCATGCTTGCTCGCTTGCTTGTAGGCATCATTCACATGTATTTATCATGATCCTTATAGTCACCCTTCATTCATAACAATTTTTTTCTCCATCATCTTCGTGTCTTCCATCATAACACTTGACATCATGTGTCTTTTCACCTTCCATAACACCTATCCCATTTCACTCCTAATAAATTGGTCTTATACCCAACTAGGAACAAGTACTTGACCTATGTCATTAGATCTTTCAATGGTCGCTATATCAAAAAGACAAAAAAATCAAATATTCCCAAAAAGATCAAATATTCCTAAAAAGACAAAAAAATCAAATATCTTCAAAAATCCAAAAAATATAAAACATGTCAAAAACACAAAATCATCCAAATAACTTGCAAAATCACAAAAACAAAGTCAAAGTCAGTCATGTCAGTCCAGTCCAAGTCGAACTAAGTTTCCTTTGTGACTAAACATAGGCAAGGCCATCTGTCGATGTGCCCCCGAGGCACTAGGTCAATCTTCTTAGGTTTGGTCAAATAAAATCATGACTCAGTCCTTTGTAAATAAAACAAAGTCATGTCATGTCGAACTACAGGGTCTCTATGCATTATTACATAGGCAAGGCCATCTGTTGATGAGCCCCTGAGGCCACCTAGGTC
This sequence comes from Sequoia sempervirens, assembly GCA_007258455.2. Taxonomy (NCBI): domain Eukaryota; kingdom Viridiplantae; phylum Streptophyta; class Pinopsida; order Cupressales; family Cupressaceae; genus Sequoia; species Sequoia sempervirens. Next base: position 162,654,962 of record VDFB02256132.1, on the reverse strand, counting down.
GGTCCTTTAGGGTTTGTTGTGTTAGTCATAATAAATCATACATTGTCAACTTAGGCACAAACAGTCATCAAAACATTAGACAAGTCACACACCAATAAGACAACCAGCCAAAAAAGTCACTCAGTCAAACCAAACAAATTGTCAAACAGTCAAATAGTCAAAACATTAAACTAGTCAAACTTATGTCTTATACAAGATGTGTCCTTCCTAAAACTAGACATTTTCATTTAGTCAAACTTCATCATTTTCCTTATACAGGTAGTCATATGATCGAAACTAGACTTGATGTCTTATATGTTTCCTCTCCTGAAACCAAGCTTCGTACAATAATCAACCTGTTAATCATCTAGTCAACTAAACATCAAACAATCATATTTTGGAAAACACATTGAATCAATGTTGACCTTGTGGTTTATTTTGTCTTATCTTTTCCTTGATTTGTCTGATTCAGGTTACTAGCTTCCTTAAGGATGTACCATGAAGTATTTAGAGGATAGATGATGTCTCATGACTCTTTCTTTGACTGTTGTTTGCAGATTGTCTTGGAAAAAAGATTGGGGCAACTTTGCCTTTAGTATGAGTCAAGCCATTCCTTGTCTGCGACTGTCTGTTTTGTAAGTGGATGACCTTGCACACCTTGGTCTATCTCATACCATGGTGTTTTTTGTCCATTTGTATCATTTTAATGCCCAATGATGATTAAATGCAAGGCCTATTATGTATTTGGAAAAATATTGAAGATTCTTCTTTCGTACTAACATCCATGTCTTTCGTGCTAACACTTCTCCCATCTGCATTATGATGACATCCTATGACACACAAAAATAAGAATCCCACATGCATATCCACATTAGAAGGATCATATAGGAATTATCATACATACATGATAGATCATACATATATCCTGCATTCAAACTTACAAAAATATCGATGTCATTTAGGCATACAAGCATTCGTCTAAACTATTGTTGCATACATAATCACTATACATATCTTCATATTCATAATCATTATACATATATGCATCCACTATCATCTCATTTCATCAAATACATGTTATATCCATATCCATGAATCATTACTAACATCACATTACATAAAAAAATAAAATAGCATCACATCTCATAATGATAAACATCATATGGCATAAATATTTGGCTTGCATAACATCATAAACGAACATGCATACACTTATCATCTATGAATCATAAATAAGGAATTAACATATTAATTAAGGCATATAGACTGCATAAATATCATACATCATCCATCACATAACACATGCATAATAAAAGACTGCATATCATATAATCGTTGCCAAAAATCATATATATATCGCTCAAAATGTGTCACAGTACAATGTCATAATGTATCTCCAAAATAGAGCTCACAGGCTCGATGGAAAAAATACAAGTGTCATGATACAAAGTCAAAATAGGCCCTAGCCTAAATTTCCCTGCTCTCTGGAGGGTGATCAATGTGGTGGCCCACACTCTAATGGTGGCCTATCATAAAGATGAGATCTAGGTCCTGAAACCCCACTGCTGCTCTATGACCATCTGTTACGAGACCGACCACTACTCAGTTCCTATGACCCACTCGGTGCCCTATGCTTGGGTGGTACCTCAGAAAATAATAAATCCTTGTAATACTATTCTCGATGACCTGCTCTTAATAACCTTGCCACCATATCTGCAATGCTCCCACTGAGCATAGTGGTATACTCCACGAACCTCTGCTCGGCCTCCTATGCTCTGATCACCACAACATCTCTCTCTGACTGTAGAGTGTCCCGCTCTATGCGGAACCCATCTCTCTCTACCTATACACTTTGAAGCTTAGCCTCTGAAGCTTGCACCCTGGCTTGCAGATCTTGAATCCTCTGATCCACACTCTCCTCCCCATCTCTGAAGGGTGCATCCGCAAAATCCTCCTCCCAATACAATCCTCTCTCAGAGGATGCACTCTGCCTCGTTGATCTCATCCTCTCCCTCCTGCCGCTCCTCCTCTCCATGTCCCTCCTCCTCTGGCTACTCCACTTCCATAGAAACCATATCTACCAGCATATCCAACTGCCCTGCCTCAATGACTGGTGCCTCTCCATCCATATCCACATCCTGTCTCCCCTCCCTGCAACCCTCTCCTCCTCTCCCTCCTCCCTGATAGAAGAAAGTCACCCGTGTTGTCTCCTCAGCTTGTGTCTCTGTCCTCTACTTCCATCTCCACCATCATCCCTTCTCCTGCCTCCTCGGCCTCCATCTCCTCCTCCTCCTCCTCCTCCATCTCCTCTCCCCCTCCCTCCACCTCTCTGGCCTCATGGGCCTCTCCCCCGCCGAACCACAGGTGTTGGCTACTCAAGATCTGTCAAAGGCACTAGCCTATGTGCCTTCCACCAAGCATTGTACTATGATGTAGTCTCTGTATCTATTGGACCACCCCTCCATTCCCATGGTAGTGCCTATAAACCATCAATTCCCTGCTCTGCTGTAGTAATTGGTATGATTGCACCCCATGGTGTCACCTCCCTAGATGACCGAGCAAACTCTGCAGTCCCCTATGGTATACCCTATTGCTCTTCGAACTGTCATAGTACCATATCTAGAAAATACATATCAATAATGTGTTGTGACTGGATGGTCCGCCAAATTAAATATCTTGGCTGATGACACTATTGCAAATGTTGATCCTCGTCTAGCCACTGTGCACAATCTCTCCATGGCCTCTAGATGAACTAGATAGAATGTCTAACCCATGCATCCAGTATCCCACATTACCCACATGGGTCTGTGTCACTGATCCACTGTACATATTTACATATGGAATGTTCGCCCATAATTGGTGACCAATTGGTGGACAAAACACAACAATGTGCTCCCAAGCCCAAACCATCGACAAAGTAACCCCGCAACTCATAGACTATCCATCTTTGTAAGAAATATCATGCAACTGATAGTATAACATAGCTAGAAGACATTGCCCCCATGCATATAGAGTATCTCTCACCTGCATCTCCACAAGCATCTCACCCCATCCAACCGGAAACCCGTGTCCTTAGCGGTCTGGAATCACAACCCCAATAATCAATGTACACAAAATGCAGTCAAACCATTCATACCACTCTGCCAAGGTCTCCCATCTGATCTCGTAGCGATCTATCCCTAGGTCTCTGACATCCTCATAGACATAATACTCTGTCAATTCCTGGTATCTACGTCCTAGGTCATATCTCACTCTCTCGCCTTGAATAGGCAGCCGTTGTAGATGTCCTTGAGGATGACCATCGCCTCCCCTGTCGGTAGATGAAATGAACATGTATTCGAGTGTCATCTCTCGATAAGTGCAATCAGCATACCCCTATTATCCCTAATTATGGGCATGAAGGTCACATGGTAAAGCCCAAGATGCCACAACCTGCACTTTTTAGTGCTAGTCAACTGGTCCTAAAGCTAATATGTCACTATTCTAGACTCACGTGTGTAGATAGGATCAAGCCTCGCCTATGATCACAAGTGTAAGTATTATGTTAGCCACAAAGTATATTCAAACCTCTTAGACATAAATTGCACAAGAAATTTTCTCTTGAACTAGGGAAAAATCATTAACAGTCAGTTGCATCACAAAACCTAGCAATTGCGTCACATGTTGATACTTGCATCACATGCTTTCACAAATGCATCACAGGGGTTTGATTGCGTGCAACCCCTAATTATTTTCAACTAAGTATCATAATTGTGTCATTTCCTAGTCGGTTGCGTCAAACCCTAAGCATCTGTGTCACACGTTAGCAGTTGCGTATTAGAAGTCTGCGGATGCATCATTCCTAAATAGTTGCATTGCAAAATTTTAAACCCTAATCTATGCTAGGTGTGTTTTTGCACATTTGCATCATTTCACAGAAAATTGCGTTGATCGTGATAACACTTGCGGCTAACAAGAAGCGACGCAATTGGCTGTCAAATTTTCCTAGTGCCTAAAAATGCGTGAAATCAAAAATTGACTAAGTGGGTTTGTAGATACTTACAGACTCTCCTACGCCCTCTGGTCGTCTGAATGTCTGCATGCGATATCCTTTGTGCTTAGTGTGGAGAGCATGTGACATCTTAGCTGCTTCTCTCCTCAGGGCTCCTCAATCTTCAATCTTCAAATGTGCAAATGAGCTCTTTGACTTTGCATTTTCCTATTATACCTCTTAAAAATTAGGGTTTTCACTAGGGTTTTTCGGGATGCACCTTTTGAGAGCTTTGGAACCTCATTTTGTCTACCCCGAAGGTCTTGGCAATTATTTCTTTCATCATAATGGCATTTTGACTATTAATTTGACTTTTCAAAAGAATTTTCAATTTTTTTGAAAATTTGCAAAATTCTTCTAAGGGGGCATAGGTCTACCCTGCTATCACTGGGGCATATTTTTTGACTAAATTTCTTTGACACAATGCGATAAACTACATTGTATCAAAGAGGGACAAAATGTAGACACTAAAAATTGTCCTAGGCTCGCGACTTCCAAATTCTCCATCATCCCCCCTTTCATCTTTCATAATTAAATAGTTTTTTAATTATTTAATTATTTTCTAATGTCATAAGTCTTCTATTAATTAAATAATTTTAATTATTTAATTAATTCATTTTTATTTTTTTTAGACTGCAGGAATCGGTCGGGTACCTATCCCCCTATAAACTACAATGCACTTGGTAAAAAAATTTCACGTGACTAGTGATACTGGCGTGATATGCCCTCTGGTACCACAGGGACAGTGGGGAGACTAGACCTCATGACCTCTTGCCTGCAACATGATACTTTAGCCTATCGAGCTAGGCACCGCCCAATTCATTTCTATCTTTATTCCTCCTTGATTAATTAAATAAATTTCATTTATTTAATTACATCACTAATTAAGTCCCTTTCTTTCTAAAATTGAATAAATTCTTATCTATTTAATTTCTATACCACTTTCTACTATAATTAAATGATTTTTTTAATTATTTAATTATTCATTAGCTTGTTCTATCATAAATTAAATAAATTTTAATTTATTTAATTTGGTCCACTCTCTTGAATTTTGAATTAAATCATTATTTAATTCAAAACGTCCCCTTTGTCACATTCTTCTATAATTAAATAATTATTTTAAATTATTTAATTATTCATTGGCCACCTAAATTAAATAATTTTTATTATTTAATTTCTCCTATCACCTCTTTATCCGTGCCAAGCTTATCTTCCACATCAAGTCTTTATCTATCCATGTCTCAATTAACCTCCACCCTTGATTAAGTTATTTATAATTTAATCTTGACCATCAATCCTTATCATTTTCCCTAACCCTAGTCCATACTACATCTTTCATTCTTGGCCATTGATTATTGACATTCAATCTTAGACCTTTATTCAAAATTGTCTTTCCTATAAAAAACCTTGCCATTGCCATTTTTGTCATCTACAAGTCATCTACAAGCAACCTTTTGCTATTTAGTCTGTTGCATCCACAAGCTATCTAGAGTCATCTTGCTATTAAGTCTACCATCAAGACAAGTGCATCCATAGTCATATAGAATCTTCAATATTTTGCTTTGTCATTGTCATAGGCTTATTTTCATACTCAAGAGAAATTTGAGGGAAATTATTATATTCAAGCAAAACGAAGAAGTGCAATTAAGGTGAATCAATGATGGCATGAAATATTTGGTAAGATTGTTCCATGTTTTTATGTATTTATGCTTATTTGTGCTTCATTGTTTATAAGGGTTCAATGATTTATATGCTTTATTGCCTAGCATTTATTATTTTAGTCTTGATTACAATAAGCATAAACATATCATAATTTTTTTTCAAGAACTCTTGAAATCATGTAAGACATGAGGAAACTTTTTCTTAATCTTAGCATAGTCTTCCCAAGTGGCAAAAACTTTTGCATACTGGTCCCACTAGACTTTGCATTGCAGAACTTCTCTATTATGCAAGTGAAGCTTACATGTTTCAAGCACTTTGAGAGGCTTGATTGTTACCACTCCTGGGTCTTGTACTTGTAAATAATTCCAATAAATAACATGGTTATCCCCGAGTATATACTTTTTAAGGTATGAGACATGAAATACATTGTGCATCCTCGCAAGAGCTAGTGGCAAGGAAATTCGATAAGCAACTGGGTTTATTTCCTCAAGAACCTCGAAATGACCTATGTAGGACAGAGCTAATTTGGATGACTTTCCAAACTTGATGGAGCTCTTATGAGGTTTAACCCACAACAACACCTTTTCCCCTACTGCAAATTTTTTGCGTACCCACTTAGAATCTGCATAACTTTTATGCCTATCATTGGCTTCTACTAGCCTTTGCTTAATAATTCCTACTTGCTCCTCCATTTTTGATAACATCTCTCACCCAAGAGTTATCCTATCCTCTAGCTTATCCCAACTTATAGGAGTTCAACATTTTCTACCATACAATGCTTCGAATGGAGCCATCTTGATTGCAAAATGATAAAAATTGTTGTATGCAAACTCAACCGATGGTAGGTAATCTTCCCACTTGTATTACTGATCCATACAATACATCCTCAGTAGATCTTCAAGAATTTGGTTCACTCTTTTTGTTTTTCCATCCGTTTCTGGATGATACACTGAACTTATGTTCAACTTAGTTCCAAGTGAGGAGAACAAGGTTTTCCAAAACCTAGATGTCACAAGAGTGCCCCTATCCGAAATGATCTTCTTAGGAATCCCATGCAATCTAAACACCTCTTGAATAAATTTTCAAGATATGACAAGAGCTCCATTGGTTAAATTCCCTAGAATAAAATGTGCCACCTTAGTTAACTTATCCACCACCACTATAATGTTATTGTGCTTATTCCTTGACATATGTAGACCTTGCACAAAGTTCATGCTAATGACTTGCCACTTTCTTTCAAGTACATAATGTGGATACAAAAGACTCGTAGGGTGATGATGTTTTTCTTTTACCCTTTGACATTCTAAGCATCTTGCAACAAATCTTGCAACATCCCCCTTCATACCCTTCCAAAAATATAATGGCTTTACATCCGCTAACATTTTTGTCACACCAGGATGTCCAAATTATGGTACATTGTGAACTTCTTTCCACACCAGGTTACTTAACTCCTTTGAATTAGGTACATAGTCTCTCTGTTTAAACCTTATCAATCCATTTGGTTCAAAGTGAAAACCTTCATACCTTGCATCATGTGGATTATCCATGAGTAATTGCTTGACTTGCTTGTAGAATTCATCACCCATGGATTCTTGCAACACATGTCCCTTAAAGTAAATTTGAATTGCTATCATTGAGGCGATATGCCTTATTTGACTTAGGGCATAGACTACCTGATTCTCTTTTCCTTTGATGTAGCTGATGTTGAAGTGATAATCAAATATTAACTCCAACTGCCTTCTTTTTCATGCATTCAAATTGGGTTGGGTGAATAAATTCTTCAAATTGTAATGATCAGTCTTTAGTTCAAAAGACTTTCCCATTAGATAGTGTCTCCACATGTGCAATGCATGAACAACTTCCTCTAACTCCAAATCATACGATGCATAATTTTGTCCATAGGGCTTCAACTTCCTAGATTCATAAGCTATGACTTTCCCTTCTTGCATCAAAACTCCTTCTAATCCTTCACCTAATGCATCTATTATGACAATAAAGTTTCCTTTTGGATTAGGTACCTTCAATATTGGTGCTATAGTCAACTTTTCCTTGAGTAGGTCAAATGTTGCTTGACACTTTTCCAACCACTCAAACTTCTTACCCTTCCTTTGTAATGAAGTAATAGGAAAATCTATCCTAGGAAAGTTTGCAAAAAACTTCCTATAGTAACCATCCAAACCCATAAAAATTCTAATCTTTGGTACACTTTTGGGAACTGGCCACTCAAACACCACCTTTATCTTAGTTGGATCAATTGTAATCCCTTTAGCTAAAATTATGTGACCCAGGTACTGTACTTCTTTATGAAAGAATGTACACTTAGAGAGTTTTCCATGTAGCTTGTGCTCTCTTAACCATTGGAGAACTATCTCTAAATGTTTACAATGCTCCTATTCATTCTTGGAATAGATTAGGATATCAAGGAATACTAATACAAACCTATCGAAGCGGTCTCTAAATACAATGTGCATCAGGTTCATGAATGTTGTAGGTGCATTCATAAGTCCAAAGGGTAGGACTGTGAACTCATAATATCTGTATCTAGTCCTAAAAGCAGTTTTAAAATTGTCTTCATCTTTGATCCTTAGTTGATGATAACGGATCATAGATCAAGCTTTGAAAACATTTCTGCTCCTCACATCTGATCGAAAAGATCATCAATACGTGGCAACAAGTACTTATTCTTTATCGTAGCTTTGTTAAGCATTCAATAATCTAGGGTTGGGGCCCTAGCTCGGTTGGCTAAATATTTCCTGTTGCAGGAGGTTGGTCACGAGGTCTAGTCTCCCCCACCCCCGTGGTACCGGAGGGCGTGTCGCGCCAGCGCCGCCGGTCACGTTAAAAAGTTTACCAGACGCACTGCAGTTTATATGGGGTCGTGCTACCCGATTCCTGCAGTCTAAAAATAAATAAATAATAATCTATACATAAGTTATAGTGCCTCTCGTGTTCCTGTTACTCCTATGATACCTTTTTGTGTGTGCTTGATGCCGTTTAGATACTGCTTGTGTTTGATGCATGCTCGAGACTATATTGGTGATTGTTTCATCGTGCTGTTTGGTTGGTTGACAGTTCTGCTTACTGGACTTGGTTGTTTACGACACTGTTATTTTTGATATGTGGACATATGTGTTTGATGTTATGCTTATGCAGTTGTGTACTTACTGTTTAATGATGATGTTGTTTAGAATATGGTTATTGATTGAGGTTTGGGTGAGAGGGATGGTGTGTCATCACTCATCTGTGAGCGCCCTGCCACACTACAATTCTCTCTCACGATGTGTATGGAATTGGATGTATATGTTGTTTTGACACTTGGTTTTATGCAGGATTGCAAGTACCCAAGCCTCAATTCCACGTGCACTGTCAGGACAGGGCGAGCCTCATAAATCCCAATGGGTATGAAGTTGAAAATGGATTTGACAAGAAAGCATCCCCGTTCATGTCCATCATCCCATTATTGTTTGTTGATGTCGTCCATCAGTACCCCGTCTTGTTTAGTATCGTCTTGTCTTATGCCATTCGTTTTACACGTTAATCTTAATATGTTAATTGTTCGATTCTAATGCGTTATCATTATTAGTGATGGTTATTATTATTATTGTTGAAATTAATTTAATTAAGCATCAAACTTAATTAGTAAGGTGATTTGGGGAAATTATCAAGGATTTAACTAAATATTAAATTAGTTTGAAAATTTAAAAGAATATTATTTTAATTGTCGATATTTAATTGTCTTAATTATAAATAGAATAATATTTTAATTTACGCTATGTAAATTCCCAATTAACTATTAAATAATATTGTTTAGTTAAATAAATAATATTATTTATTTAATTGTTGTTAAGAACATTATTCAAAAATATAAATATATTTTTAGAAAACTCGGGATGAATGGTTGATTTAATGTTACTCGATAAAATGTTAAATGGGGTAGGTTTAAGTTTAATATATTAGTGTATTCAGTTAGTGGGTAAAATTTTAATTGAAGGATGAAATTTCTACCCGTAGATGAAATTAAACCTTAGTGGAGGGTAGATTTCTAAATTCTCTGAATTCCTCAGGTAGTTAAGCAAGATAAGAGATTATTGTCAAGTGTTAAAATTGGAATTTGTGAATTTGACACCTATCTCATTTGGTATCGAAAAACAATAAAAATTTTCCTTGATTTATTTTGGAGTGGGGAAAAAAATTAAAGGGGAGTTCTTCAACAAATGGAATTTTTTTGGGAATTACCGTATATCGTCTTCATCTGCAGCTACAAATCTCCAGGTTCATTTTTTTTTCCTTGCAAATATTTAGTTTCAAAAGTCTTAAGAGTGAAGGTCTTGTTTTGCACATTTGTTAACTAGTTTTCTTAGTGTCTGCCTAAAGATTTCCATGTAATTATTGAGGGACTTTCATTTCCATAGCCAGACTTAAGATTATTGGGGAGATATTTAGTCTACCCTTCAGCCTTACTGGGCTACACCCTCACCTCCTCCATGCAAATCTCTATTTATAAGTCTCTCTCTATATATATATATATATCAATAAATTTTATATATGGTTGTGGGAGGGATATATATGTTAGATATACTTGAATAAGTTTACAATATATGGTGAATAGGTTTGTGTTTTAGATATTATGTTATTACTTGAATAAGTTTACAATATATGGTGAATGGGTTTGTGTGATCTTACTTGAAATAGGGATATCAAATTAAACTTAGGTGTATAATATTGAGTCTCATTGTGAATTGGGTAAATTTATTATTTAGTGGTGTTTATAATGGGTTATATATTGATGGTTTAACTATTCCTTGAACTTTTCACATTTATTGTGTTTTTCTCTCCATTATTGATTATTATATAATTAGTAAGGAATATGGCTTTGTTTTATTGATAATTCATATTAAGTGATCTTAGTATTTAAAAGTAATGGAATTAGGAAAAATTAAGTTTGGAAAAGTTAATACACAAAATAAATGGATGTTGGTATAAATAGTAAAAGTAGATTTATTCTCAAAGTGTATTTAAAATTTAACTTATTTCAAGTGCATTTAAAATTAAAATTACTTTCAAATGCATTTAAAAGTAAAAATTAGATTTAATTACTAGTTATTTAAAATTAAAGTTATTTACGAATTCCTCTAATCTTAGATTTGTGATTTGTGTATAAATTGTCTATGTTGGATTTAAATTAGATTTATTTAGGGTAGAGTCAATAAATGTAAATGTTAAGATTTTAATTAAATTTATTCAGTTTAAAAGTAAACAAAGGTATAGGTTATAGTTTAATTTTAATTAGTTTGAGGTAATCAAATGTATAAGTTAGGGATTCTATACTAAGAAAAAAATCCGATGGGTTACATACTCTAGGTTTTCATGGTGCTTATCCATGTAAAAGACATTATGATGGAAATGCATTTAATTATGCTTTACACTATCTTTAGTAAGATTGGATGATGTTCACGTTTGAGTGAATGAATAGGTAAAGAGTAAAATTGAATTTTGTGCTCTTATCATTTACTATTTTTCCATGAAAACTAATTACTCAAGAATATTAGGATTATAGTTCTTTCAATATTTTAATGATCTTTTTATGAGTGAAAGGTTAAAGCGTAAACAAGTGTTGCGTTTATTAGACAGGTACTTTTAAAATTTGATTTATTTTTGGATACATTCAAATTAGAATTAGTTTATTTAAGTTAAATTTCTTTACAAATTCATTTAATATTAGATTTGTTATTTGCAAATAAATTGTTTATGTTAGATCTTAATTAAATTTATTTAGATTATAATAATAAAAGGTATATATTACATTTTAATTAAATCTATTATTTTGAAGTAACAAATGTATAGGCTAGGAATTTTTAATCTGATGGTATACCTATTGTAGGTTTTCATAAGTTCTTTATTTAATTGAATAATTTCAATATAGTCATAAAATATGTGATTCTTGAACAGCTAATAATCCAAAATTACTACGAGAGCTTTGATTTATTTGAGTGTTATAATTAAAGAAGAAAAAATTATAGTTAGATTATTATCAAATGATTAATCCTTTCATGTTCTTATTAAGTTAGTTTAGTTACCAAATTGAAAAGGAATGTTTGAAAAAGAGGAGTATGCAATATGCTTTCAAGTTTCATTACATGGAATGGTGTTGGGAGCTTAAAGTTTGATTTCTTGCATTCTCTTGATTCATTGAATTCTACATTGATTTATTTTCCATTTTGACAAGTTTATAAGCCAATCCTTGATGTGAGTTCTTTGGAATCCCAAGTATTTGTGTACCCTTTAGTTGGGAGTATATGAATATTGGTTTCATAGAATCCCTTGCTTTTCCTTTGTATGCCTCTGGAAGCAGTCACCTTGTAAGTGGTTGTTGAAGATTGTTGTATGTTATGTTTTGGTCTTGTGATCATTCTACTTGTCTGTCTTGGTCATGGGTCTTTCTTTTCAACTCCTAGCACGGGGGGTGGACCTTCAGGTCCACATGGTCGGGTGGAACATGCTATGCACCCCATTGGGTTCCCAGTTTGTGTTTGTGTTGTGAAATCAGACGCAGAGTTTCCAGATCTTCACTTGGTTGAAGATTGTTCTTCGCCTTGTACCTTA
>VDFB02256132.1:162536265-162634741 GCA_007258455.2 Sequoia sempervirens | reverse complement strand
TACCTATTGTAGGTTTTCATAAGTTCTTTATTTAATTGAATAATTTCAATATAGTCATAAAATATGTGATTCTTGAACAGCTAATAATCCAAAATTACTACGAGAGCTTTGATTTATTTGAGTGTTATAATTAAAGAAGAAAAAATTATAGTTAGATTATTATCAAATGATTAATCCTTTCATGTTCTTATTAAGTTAGTTTAGTTACCAAATTGAAAAGGAATGTTTGAAAAAGAGGAGTATGCAATATGCTTTCAAGTTTCATTACATGGAATGGTGTTGGGAGCTTAAAGTTTGATTTCTTGCATTCTCTTGATTCATTGAATTCTACATTGATTTATTTTCCATTTTGACAAGTTTATAAGCCAATCCTTGATGTGAGTTCTTTGGAATCCCAAGTATTTGTGTACCCTTTAGTTGGGAGTATATGAATATTGGTTTCATAGAATCCCTTGCTTTTCCTTTGTATGCCTCTGGAAGCAGTCACCTTGTAAGTGGTTGTTGAAGATTGTTGTATGTTATGTTTTGGTCTTGTGATCATTCTACTTGTCTGTCTTGGTCATGGGTCTTTCTTTTCAACTCCTAGCACGGGGGGTGGACCTTCAAGTCCACATGGTCGGGTGGAACATGCTATGCACCCCATTGGGTTCCCAGTTTGTGTTTGTGTTGTGAAATCAGACGCAGAGTTTCCAGATCTTCACTTGGTTGAAGATTGTTCTTCGCCTTGTACCTTATTCTTCATTGATGCAATTATTCTTGTACTTGATGTACTCTTCCCGTTGTTATAAGGGAAGCATTATGTAATGTATTAATGTAATCACGATGTGTTGTATCTATGGAAATATGCTCCACAATTGTAATATTAAACTATGAGTTGAAACGTAATACATGATGAATATCTTTTCCTCTCCTTTGATCATTAATGGGTGTATGTCATCATTATGTAATCTTGTTTTTTCTTATTTGCTTTCGTTGATAAAATTTTATGACTTGTAATGACTATTTCGTGTACCCTAGAGGACGTAGATGACTTTGTAAATGTATAATTGCTTTTCATGTAATGAATGTACAAATTTATCTTATATGCAATGTTTCGCATTCAAAAAAAAATGTGCGGTGTTTTTTGTCCTTTGGGGTTCACATGGTGGGGTGTTACATGATTAGCCTTCTCTAAGCACTGAGTATGGTCTACCATCTACTCAATGAATAACATACTCGGTGTTGAGAGAATCCACCAAAACTTTATATTTTACTACTAATAATAAAAAATGTTGTGTGAATGTAAGTTGTAATACCTTGAATGGATACAATTGGAAATATTTGGCACAAATCATTTAAAACTAAATCCTAAAACTATCCATAAAATGTTGACTAAATCAAAGTTTGTTATCGAACATGCTAACAATTGTTGGAAACTTAATGAAGATGAAATAAAGTGGAAATGAATTTTAAGTGGAACTAGAATAATGTTATGGAACCAAAAAATCTTGTTTTAAATGGATGTTGATGTTATAAAAATTGTTGATCTCCTTTCATGATTTAAATATAGAATTATGTTCATTATGTAAAAAACCTAAGAACTCTTATCATTTTTTTTAATGTTTCTTTGCAAAATAAATTTGGATGGTGTTATGTTCTGATATGAATGGTTGGGGGGAATAGAAATTATCAAAGATCAATAAATTCTAATTGATCAAATAGAAGGGGTTGATAAATCTATGAATCTATTTTGGTTGTTGTCTACTAAAATTCTATGGTTGTTATGGAAAGCAAGAAACAAGGAAAAATTTCAAGGCATGATGGGATTCCTTATTGAGTCTTATAGAAGACTCATTTTTCAATGTTTATATGTAGGTAAGAGCTACATTGGAGAACTCTAAAGAAAATTTTACAGAACTATTAAGATGATAAGGTTCAAGTCAACAAGAAAGAGATTAAATATGCCAAGCATTGGCCTTTTGACTTAGAGAACATACCATTCAGAGAGAACTACCTAAACTTTCAAAGGAAATACAATAACAAGTACAACTTGGATACTCTGAAGAAGGATTTGGGGCTATGAGTCCCAAGGTTTCATGAAAATCAGAATGAATACATGATAGTTGAAATAGTAAGATCCATTTCTGATCCATCTAACATAGATCCTTCATTGGGATACTTTGGCATGGGCAGCAAAAGTGAAAGAATAAATGGTTGTAATGCCCCTCCATAAAATAAATGATGAATAGATGTGATAAAAAAGTAAATCAATACTAATATATATAATTTATTTTTTCCTTGCATGGCATAAATTTTAGATTCAAGGAAATCTGGAGAACAAGACTGATGTATAAGATCCCTTTTGGGTTTTTTTTTTATAAATTATAATCAATACAAAAATAGAGAGGGAATTCAACTAGAAGTGTACACTTGCAATGGAAGTCTATAAGTCCACAAGATTAAGGGTTCATCAAGAATGTAAAGGTTTGTGGAATTAGGAATTTAGGGAAAGTGTGAACTTCCTCTTGGAGTCCAAAATTCTGCATGAAGTAAAAGGTATGATAGGTGTAGGTTGGAGTACACTTTGCATAAAAGTGAAAACATATGTGTAAAGTTCCAAAGGTTCTAGGTGTTGAAAACAAGGCGATGATAAGTTGAAATATTTTAACTTATGAATGTAATTACAAACTGAAAATTAAATTCACCAAATTGAGAATATGTGTGATCTTGCATCTGCAACACTAAGATAAAAAATAGCAAACCATAGATAACACTAGATTTACATGGAGAAACCATTTTGAGAAAAAACTCCACATGATAAAGAGGGAAAGAATAATATTAATCTTCAAAGGGACATACAATCATAATCTTCACTACTATCCCTTGATTAATCTAGAAATGTTTAGATACCTACAATTCAAAACATAAAACTACTATGCCACAACTCCAATTTATATAAAATTTATGGGAGGGAAAACCGCAGTGGTGACCCAAAACAAGAGGAAATTACCACTTGCAAAAACCCATGCCTACCTTTTAGACATACAACAAACATAATAAAGTATTTATTTTCCTACACATGGCTTCTCACATGGGCGCCTAGCCCATAGCCAATTAAGATTGTAACTTCCTAGTGCTCTTTGACTCCTCTAACCAATGAAGATGCATTCTCACTGTAACTAATGAAGATGTTTTTCTGTTCTTTTGGATCCATTTTAGATCACTTCTCTTGTGGTACATGAATAAAAGCCTCACAACCAAAGACCCTTAAGTGTAAAACATAAGGATTTCTACCTATTCACACTTCATAAGGATTTTTATCAATAAGAGTTGAACAAGGATATCTATTAATTAAATAAAAATCAATACCAACAACTTCTACCCAAAATAATTTATCAAGCTTAACACCAATCAACATGTTCCTAGCTCTTTCCATCAAGCTTCAATTAATTCTTTCTACTACCCCATTTTTTGGGGGGGTGTAAGGAGTAGTCTTCTTTAAAAAAATACTTGTATGCTTGCAAATTTCATCAAATTCCCTAGAACAATATTCATCCCCATTATCAGATCTCAACATTTTTATCTTATAATTTGATTGATTTACAAATAAGGCCTTAAATTCCTTAAACTTAGTGAAAAATTCAGATTTTGAATGCATAAAATAAATTTGTGTATCTTGATACATCCTCAATGAAAAAGACATAATACCAAGATTTACCCAAAGAGTCAACATCCACTAGTCCACTTACATTCGAATGATTGATCTCTAATAATCTATTTTAATTTTTAGTTACATTAGGATATGATGATCTATTCTATTTACCAAACATAGAATTCTCACAAAAATAAGTTTTTCTAACAACATAATAAAAAAAACCATCAACTAACTTTTTACCAAGAATGGTCTTAAGACCTTTTTCACCAATGTGACCCAATCTATGGTGCCACAACATATATGCATTTTCAATGCCAGATACATTGGTATAATTAAAAAATTAGAGGCATTTAGCCTAAACAAAGTCCCTACCTAAGATATTTTAGTTGTCACCAAACTACTCTTACCAACCTACAACCAAACTTGTCATTTATGTCACAAAATTCCAAAATCATTCCACTTGGATACTAAAAGTTAATTTCTTGCAAGTATTGGAATATGAAAAACATTATCAAGTGTTTTAATCCTCCCATCATTAAAACATGACTTTAAATTTTTGTTACCAACAATAATCTTCATGTTGCTATCACCAAGGAAAACATCTCTCCCATCATATTTTTGTATGTAGTAAACTACTCCTTGTGAGGATTTAGATGGTGAGATCAATATGAATCAATAAGCCAAGCATCATTACTAGTAGTCTTAGTTGAAATTTAAAAAAAAAGCATAAAAATCATCATCAGAGTACTTTTTGTGGAGGAATTGGAATTATTTTTCTTGTTTTTACACTCTTTTGCATGCCCTCTTTTACCATAATTACAATACTTTACTCTACTTTGTATGGGGTTTTTAGAGTGTCCTTTAGACTTATCACTCTTTCTATCTACTTTAGGCATTTTCTCTTTGGATCTACCCAACACATGCATGGCATCTTGGGAGCCAAAATTCATAGAATTTCTCCTTATCTCCTATTAAATAAGCATGGAAACCATGCTATTCATATTTGGCTTTGCATTACCACCACTTATGGAAAAACATAGATTTTTATAAGATTTGAGAAAATAACAAAGAAATAAGATACATTTATCTTCATCTTCAAACTTAACATCTACTAATGCAAGATGAATTATAATCAATTTAAATGCATTTAAATGATCTACAATTGAATCACCATTTTTCATCTTTAAATAATTTAATCATCTTTTGAGATATAACTTGTTAGACAAACTTTTAGTTTGGTATATTTCACCTATCCTCTTCCACAACTCATATGTGGTGTCTTCTATGAAGACATTCAAGAGGATAGGATCCACAAGACACAAACGAATGGTTCCCCATGCCTTCTTGTCCAAATTCTTCCAATCTTCATTATACATTTCAACTAGTTTTGTTTCTTGTGAAAGTGGCATCCACTAATCTCTCTCTTCAAGGAGATCCTCCATCTTTAATTTCCATATCTTGTAGCCTATTTCATTGAATTTATCATTATCTCGGTGATAGGTAGAGGCCCTGGTATACAATCTTCTTCACAAATTTTCAATGTACCACAAAAGATAAGTTTTCACTGCAACCAAACAACCTTCAACACTTAAGGGATATGAGTCCCTCTCTCAACAAAATTGTTAGATTTGGTACCAAATATTGAAAACAAGGTGAAGATAAGCTGCAATATTAACTTATGAATGTTCTTGCAAACTAAAAATTAGATTAACCAAATTGATCTTATGTGTGACTGCACATACAACACTAAGCTAAGAAAAAACAAACCATAGATAACACTAGATTTACATGGAGAAACTCTTTCAAGAAAAAGCTCCACACAAGAAAGAGGGAAACAATGTTATCAATATTAAAAGACTTATAAATAATACTCTTCACTACTATCCCCTAATCAATCCAACAAAACATGAATACCTACAATTTAACATATAAAACTACTATGCCACAACTCTAATTTATAGAAAATTATGGGAGGGAAAACCACAAAGGTAACCCAAAACAATGAAAACCAATGCCTACCTTTTGGACAACCAAGTGACATAATAAAATACTTAATTTCCTTCATATGACTTCTCACATGGATGCCTAGCCCATAGCCAGTCAGGATTGTAACTTCTCAGTGCTCTTTGACTCCCTAATGGAACACAAATGGAAATCGAACAACTCCTCCACTTAGGCACCCAAAGCATGACCTTTCACTTTCCATAAGTGGATGCCTAAGAAGGATATCTTATCCATTAAGTTGTGTAACTCCCACTGACATTCAATCACTGCTTTAAAATTTAATTACAATGTTAGTATTTAATTATTTTCTCTCATTTCCCCTAGAACACATTCCACATAACATGGAGACATATGAATGGCATAGGAATATAAGGATAATTTCACCTTTTCCTAACACTAGGAATAGAGGAAATAAAGTGATGTGGGAAGTGGAGGTAAGTGAGGATTTTACAAAAAAGTACAAACATGCCTCAAAACTATAAAACTTTTCATTGACCCAAAGCCTTCAAGCTTACAAATTTTTAACATTTTGGGACATAAAAAGGAGCTTAAGGGGTCCAAAACATAACATGAAGTAAAAATGACAACAAAGTGGCCCCTTGAAGAAAAATTCTTTGAATGAATGTCAATGAGTAGAAAAAAAGGAATGATTACCAATAGGTTCCAAGACTTATTTTATTATATGCTAAGTAATGATTGTCCTAGCCATCGAAATTCAACTCAAAGAAGAACCTCATTCCTTAAAAAGGTAAATTTATGATAAAATTGAGCAATTTATATAGAAGGAATTGTGAAGAAACTTATATCAAATGCTTTGATAGGAAAGAAAAAAGTAAACTTTTGAAATATTTTTGTGAAAAAAACATAAAATAGAATACAATTTAGGAAACTCCATGGAACACTTGATATTAATATCATGTTACTATTCACTATTCATTTTTGAAGATGCACATACATATACATGGAATTGCCATATTTATCAAATCATAGCTCATATGGAATGAAGTCCTATGCCTTTGTAGATAATGATTCAAGCTCACCCTTTTGCATATTGGGGATTGTAATTTTTATGCCATTAATTTAAATTCTTCAACTAGCTAAAATTTTATTTTGATAACAACTAATTATTGTAGAAATTGGATTTATTCTCAAGTATTCAAGAATTATACAATGAAAATTGTGATTAAATTTATTGAAGATAACATTTTCACTATGTTTGTAATTACCTATGCTCTAATATGTGACAATGGCATTACATTTTATTTTTTGCAATTTATTGAATAGGAAATATGAAAACAAGCTAATTATGAAAATTTCTTCTAATTACTATAGATTCAAGGCAATGTAGTAGCTGAATCAACAAAAAAAAAATTGGAAGCATTTAATATGATTATAAATAAAAATCCTATAGATCAACAAAAAAATTTGAAACATGCATTATGGTTTGATAGGGAAAGAACTAAATTTTTGTAAGGAACATCACTATCTCATCTATTGTGTAGCTAGGAACTAGTTTTTTCTACAAATCTTAAGATCCCTACCTTTTAATTAATGAAAGAATACTAAAAATGGATGATAAGACAGGGTTAGATTTTTAAACTTAATACATTTATAAGATAAATGAGATGCTACCCTACAACATTTTGGTAAACATCAAGGTGTTGTAAAATGATGATTTGATAAAAAGAGCTAAAGTGGAAGCTTTTACAATTGTTGATCTAGTTTTTATTTGGGTTAAAACATATGAGAGAAAGGAGACAATGCAAAATTTTATTATATTTAGTTAGGTTCCTTTTTGATACCATGTTTTGGGAAAGAATAACTTTAGGTTACAAAGTTTTATTAGAGAGGATGCTCCATTACGATTGAATGGATATTCCTCAAACACTATTTCAATGCTTAAAGTAATTTGGTCTTACCCTATAAATAGTGTAAATTGGAAAACCAACCTTTGGGTTATAGAGATAATAAGAAAAAATGCAAACATCCACAATTTTCAATCCTAAACTTAATAAGATCTAATCCAGTCAATGGAAAACATGCAATAATAGATAAAACCAAATTTCAAGCAAATGATACCTTCACCTTCACCGTATTTCCATGGATGACTTCCATTATTCCTTCTTTGTATGCCTTTTTTTCTCTCAGAAATAGATATGCTACTCTTTCACTATAAGCTTCAAGTATATGTGATGATTGTAATGATGTAGACACTAAAGTTTAAGATTTTGTGGTTAGCCATCACCATTCTATGAAGGATTGTTTCTATAGAAATTCTTGTTTCAGATGAATGATCTGGATTCAAAGATCAAAGATGAAGAGCAATGGTTGAGGTGTGTTGAGAGGAAATAGATTGGAGAATTAGTTGTTGTGGAGTAAATTTTTCCTTCAACATTTTGATTTTTGGCCCTTGCTTCCTTTCCACTTTATGATGGCACCGTGGCCAAAGGTCAAAGGTTACTCTTGCATTAAAGCACATAATATGTCATGTGGTGGTTGTCCGACTTTTTTATATCATTTTTCCTTTCAGGCCCAAACCCAGACACATGTCTGCCTAGTAGGGATTTTCCCAAAACTATTCTAACAAATTCTGAGATTGTTGGCCAGCTTTCCATGTTAGCCATTTCATCGAGCGGGTTATGTCTTTCATGGATGTATATCTTTTGGGTAGAGTTTGTTAGAAGGCACAATTATTTTCTCACTTTTGGGGTTGGACGTTTGAGGTGGAATCATCATCCCTTGTAGCTGATTGGATCATGTTTTAGATAGGTTATGTTGGGATCTAATTGTCTTTTGGCATCGTATCTTCCCTAAACTTCTACAAAATCTGGGAACCATTAATGAAGTAGCTTGAGACTTTATGAGAAAAGATTGTTGTGGTCTAATTAGGCCCTAAATCAGATTGTGGTTAATTAGTTGCAGAAATTTTGTAGCTATTCATCTCTATTGGTTGTGGTGGTGGTTCTTTCTTTTGGCTATAAAGGGGGGCTTGCAACAGGAATAGAGGAGATTTTTTTTAAGAGATTGTTTTTAAAAGTTAGATTTTTACAAAGCATTGTTCATGCTCTATGGCATGTATTATTTGTCAAGACTATTAATTGAATTTTCATCCATCCTTTGTTTTTTAGTTGGTTTATTATAGAATAGATATTATGAAGTAGAAGCTTTTGAAATTGTGCATTTTTATGGTATTTATCATGAATTTCCTTTTCTTATATCATTTATGCTAAAAGCATAATGTCAAATTTTGTGTAGATAGTATGGATAATTATTTTACATGTTATTAGTGTTATCAATTAGATTTCCACCCTGTTGAACCTGAAGTTCAACAATCTAATGAAAATGTGGGAATGATCCCAAGGTTTGGGTACCTTATATGATATCAAACCTCCAGAGAAGGTTGACTTCCTAAATGGTTATCACCTAGATTACTTAACTACTCTATTGTTTGACAAGGAAGAGGAAAGATAGAATGCATAAACTAAAATACTGAAAATGAAAACTAGAGAGGTGATACACCAAACCAAACTAGGACATAAAGCTTAGATGACAAATACTTGCTTATAATGATTGAAATCAAAACTTGCACAACTCACTTTTGAATGTCTTTGCATAAATATTTGATAAGGAGGTCCTAATGCTCAAAATCCTAGGAGGAAGGTAACTTCACAGCTAAAAGCTATTTACATCTTTGACATAGATTATAACTTGCATTAACTTACTTTTACATAAAGGTGCTAAACTTGAGACAAAGCTATGAGGAGATGAATAATACCTCACAAAATAACTTGATCAAATCAATTGAGTGCACACAATAAAGAAAAGAACAAGGAAAAATTACTCCAATCACTGATAACCAAGGTATTCACTATTATTAATGTCCAAAAGAGCTACAAAGTATGCCAAATTTTTTCAAAGGACTGAAAAGTCACTAAGTACAAAAAATGCATAGTTAGAACTGAGTACAAATGAGTCAACTAAGTGACTATATCTCCAACTCCCTCCAAAATTCCACCAAAAAAATTCTAGAAACTAAATTGGGTCGGATGCCTCCAAAAAGCCAAAAATATAGCAATTGAATCTTCTCCAAAAGAGCTCAAAAGTGTGGAAAAATTCAAGTTTGACCATGCCAAATATTAAGGCACATGAAACCGATTCCTAAATACTCTCCATCTCTCCAAAAGGAAAATAAAATCTCCTTATATTCTCTCCTTTGGTCGACAACTAATTCAAACTAACTCCACTTTGACTTTCAAGACATAAAGGCTCATAATGAAACACATAAGAGCATTACAGGATATGTCACTCTATTTCTACATTTTAAATAGCAACTTGATTAAGTTCTTTATAATAATAACACATTAATCAAGCGTTTTACAATTCAATACAATGCAAAAATAATAAGGCCCTAGTTTGATTTTACATACAATTCAAGGGTTAACACAAGTCATAGACTCCTAAATATGGCATACACAAGGAAAAATAATCATAAGGCACAATACTTTCATGTCTTAGCCCATGGGATACATTAATCTGTATGCATTTTAAAAAAAGGTGAAAAAAGCACCTTTTATGGTCGGCTAAAAGATAGGGTTTGAAAACCCTACACACAAAACCAATGGAAAGAAGGAAAAAGACATTTCATTTCCACCTCCAAAATTCTGGAGTCTTATATTGACAATGTAGGGTTTCACTATGAGTCTTCAATGATGGATTTTTGAGCTTTAGAGGGTATTTCCTCAACATTTCTAGGAAACCATGACTTCCTTATGCTTGGGTAGGCATTCCCTATTGCTTCATTGCATTTTTTGAAGAAAAACTAGCTCAAAATCTAGCTCACTTGCAATAAAATGAATGTATTTATATACCTTGTACTCTCTTATGTAATTAACATGCACTTTCTTTAATATTGCTTGGTTTTTATTGAAGGTTTCTTGCTCGAACTCGAGCAATCATTCAAGTATATGATTATACTCTATATTTTGTTCTTCCCTATGATTATTATGTATTATTTTCTGTAGAGACTTGCATTTCCTTGAAGATAATTTGCATTTTTTTGAAGAAAATTCACACTTCTAGCTATCTAGGCCACAACCTTGTATTCAAATGTATATTTCTCTTCAAATTTTTTGAATAAAATAGGTTGTCTTTTATATATGATTGTGGCCATTTGCTCCTTCTGCAGGAATTTCTTGAATTTGGGTTAAGAAAACCCACGTCCTTATGACATAAAGAGCCTCTCCACCCTAAATTTGAACCCCATTATCATGGTTTGGTTCCATTTCTAGATTTATATGAGAATATGGTTTCATTTCACTTCAAAACCATAGCTCGAGGGCTTTCTGGGTTAACTCCATATATAAGTATGAAGAATTTTTGCAAATCTATACATTCTGGGTTCTCTAACTTTACTTTGTGCCTTATGCTTTTTTCGATAAACAAAATCTGTGTTTCATTTCATGAAGAAACTCTACATCTTTCTTTGTATTTGAACCCATATGGAAAAAAAAACTTCATCTCCAGGCTTTCATGAAAAACATGATTCATTTATTGTCTCTATGTAACCCTAACTCGAGGGTCTCCATACTTTGTCGTTGCACTTAATTTTGACATGGCATGGCTTAACCAATAAGTTTCAAGGCTACTAGGGTTTCTATATATTTTCTAAAAATATGGTTTCATTCTTTATAAAACCCTAGCTCGAGGGTTTATATTTTCTTTTCCTATTTTGTATTTCTATTTTGCAATGAGGTTTCAATTACAACCTTTACTGAGATGCATAGGTCCAAAGTAATAATGCATCTGTTGGCTTGCTTTAGTACTTAATGGCATTCAAAACACCATATTGTCTTTGATAAGATATCACCATCTTGTAGCTCACTATGCCTTAATAAGTTATACAAGTCTCAAATAGCAATTGATGAATCTTGCTATCTCATAACATGATGAATATCAAAAACACATGCTCATACTATAATTTGCAATTTGTTTTAATACAATGATATTGTATGCATCCTTCCATGCTTACCTAAGTACAGTATATGTTATTTCTGACTGTGACTAAAAGATCAATCACTATCAAGAGTAATGTGTGCTTGCTTGAGTAAATCATAAGGAAAAGAATTACTTTCCATGCTCCATTAAAACAAAAAAAAATGCAACATGTTGGGATCAACCCTTGTGGGAGCCACATTTTATCCCACATGTTGTAAATAGATGAAAAAAATAAAAAATATTTCACCTATACCTACACAATGATCAAACATGTTAGATAAAATAGAGTATATGATAGATGTGTTTGATAACCCTCTTGTTTTCCTGGACATCTATAATATGCAGGCTATCTTAATGCACATGAGGATCAAGATATATGTTTATATATGTCTACATATGTATTAATTGGTGATCCTTCATTGCTCTAACAACTCTCTTCTCACAAATTTAGGAAAACTAGGAGCAGAAAGGAGAGCATCAACTAGAGACTAGACAGACGAGAGAGAATGAAGATGTTGCAAAACTAGACAACTGGGATTCATCATTCAGGAAATGATGGGTCCCCTCTCTCTACATGTGCATTCTTTCATTATTTATCTATAAATGTATAGTTTCTTTCTATCATCTGCATTCAGATAGTTAGTCCCATGGCTTGTGTGGGACACCATACATTTATATTACCAATAAAGACTATAATTTTGAAAATATTGTGCACTTTTTTCTATGTTATATCCATTTGCATAATGTAATGTAGTAGTGTAGTCTTCTAATAATTCTTTATGCACATGAATATGATATGGCAGAGTAAAATGTACCTTCTTTTCATTTGTAAAACATAAACAACTCCACCTGTTTGAGCTAGTAGCTAAAATAGGTAACAATTAGCTTCTATGTTTAAAATTTATCTTTCAAAAAGTGAATCATGTTATTATACTCTTTCCTTCTCTGTAATAGATTATGATGTAAGAGAAAGGGTGGTCTTGTGGATATCTAATTTTTCTTATTAATCTTTGGGGTTTCTTGCTTCTGGAAGAACTTAATGGATGCTTCGTGAGGAGATTTGAATGACTACATTGTGCTTTTCTTAGCCTCAACACCTGTTTGAGCTAGTAGCTAAAATAGGTAACAATTAGCTTCTATGTTTAAAATTTATCTTTCAAAAAGTGAATCATGTTATTATACTCTTTCCTTCTCTGTAATAGATTATGATGTAAGAGAAAGGGTGGTCTTGTGGATATCTAATTTTTCTTATTAATCTTTGGGGTTTCTTGCTTCTGGAAGAACTTAATGGATGCTTCGTGAGGAGATTTGAATGACTACATTGTGCTTTTCTTAGCCTTTGTCGTTAGTTTTCTTTTCTGTGGAATTTTGTGTCCATCTCATCAGGAGTAAGAAATAGTTAAAGTTTAAAATATTGTAAAATCTTTGGCTCATCTTCATCTTTATGTTTTTTTGCATTTCTCTCTACCCCTTTCCTCAAACACAAATAAGAGCCAACTTTCTTTAAAAATCTTGGAGGTCATTCAGTGAGGTGCAATTTGGTCCCCCACTCGTTGAATTTCCTATAAGGTTGTTCAAAGAGGTGCAATTTTTTATGATCAATAGTTCTTTTTCTGGCATGCCTAGTGGGACCAAAAAAAATTTCAAACGCATGATTAGAAGTCAAAAATATTTCATAAATCGGACCAAGAAGATGTTGGTGTAGTTAGTTAATTAATTATTACACTTGCATAAGTTAACTTAGGTCTTGCATCTAATTAATTAAGTCCTAGGTTGTATTATTAGATAAATCATTTAATAAATGGGATAATATTCCCTTCCTTATTTGTAGGAGATAAGATTCCTTCTAGAAGATGAGTTATCCTTCTAGAACTTATCTCAACATTTAATGATCATCTAGATAGGGTTCACATGTTGTCACATGTCGGTAGATCAAGACACATGGCAACATCTCATGCATATTAGGGTTTACCTCTTGCCTATTTAATCAGGAATCTTGTTCATTTGTAACATATCCAATATCAATATGAATATCATATCATCAATATAGAATCTCTATTGTGCATGCCTAGTTGCAACACTTTCTGGGTGGTTGATTATCTTTCCTAGTTCAAAGGTCCTTCATTGAAGACTGCAGCTTCAAGGACTGTGCATCCATAATCTCAACAAAAGATAGGCTAGAAATATCATGCCTAAAGTTCAAACAAGAGTATCTTCTAGAGGAAATTTTTAGTACTCCCAGCTACCTATTTCAACCCCTAGGAGTGAGTTACAAGTTATGTATCACCTATCAAGAGAAATAGAGTAAGGAGTGCTATCCCAAAATCCAGAGCTTTATCCACTCCCCAAAAATGCCAAACTTTCCAAATCATAATACCCATCTACCCCATCCATTGGAAACTATTTTCAATGGCTCAGTTAGGTGCTCCCACTCCTAGAAATTTTGTAACCTGGGATAGTGATAGCCCACTACTTTCAACCATGCCCCTAGAAGTATGGTCTGTAATACATTCCAATGCTCTCAAATTTATTCCAAGGTTCACTAGGGAGGATTTCAAAAGCCTTTTTGAACACGTCTAGGATATAGCAGAGGTATGCAAGGTACATAACATTATGAAAGAGAATGTGGACCTTATATTACTCGATGTGTCTTTCAAAGGAAAGGCTTGGGACTTGTATAGGTCCTTGACTTATGAATCCATCCACTCTTGGGATAAACTCAGGGAGAAACTGTTTGAACATTTCTTAGAGAAATGAGATCACCCCTCTTTACTATAGCAACTAATTACTATCAAGAGGGCCCCACAAGAGACCATGAGTGATTTAAATACTAGGTTTCACAAGATTTGGCAAAGGATTCTTGTGACATCCAAGCCTCCTATGGCTATGGCATTCATGTTCTAACTAAAGGATTTCAATTCAGACATCATGGACATGGTACAATCAATGGGAGGAGATACCTTGCCTGACACATATGATTTGGTTGTGCATGTAGAGAATAGTCTAATCAATGCAAGGAAACTTCCACCATGATCACCAATGCCCATGTTCATAGAGATCTCTGGTGAACCCCAAGAAGAAGCAACTTCTATTACTTTCACTCTGCAACTTAGTACATTGGCTACACCACTGCCATCCATGTATGTGTAACCTAGCACACAAAATAGCACATCAAGCTCCTCTTCACTAGTAGCAGATGTCAATGATATGAAGATCTTCATGCAGTCCTTTGAAAATGAGCTAGTCCTCATCAAGCATCAACAAGCGGCACCTCTGAAGCCTCCCATACAAACCTATCAAGGAGGAAGGACACCCTATCAGTAGAACACCTGCCAAGGAGCTCCAAAAGGAGGTAATTAGAAATAGGAGTCTATGAACTAGATAGTCCTAGTCACCATGCCACTTTAGATTGTAAAAAATAGCTTGAACAAGGATTTGGTCCCAGGAAAAAACAACTTGGTAGAAGATGAGAACACATGGTGCTTCCCTATAATGATAGCCATATGCCCCAAAAAATTTTGAGGGGAAATATTCAATAGAAAATAGCTTAATAGAGAAGCCAAGGTGTGTTCTCGAGCATGAAAGAGTATCAGTCTCCTAGAATGGAGAATGCCTGCTTTAGAGCACAAACACAAGGGATGTCCTTAGAATAAGAGTTGGATATCTCACCGGACCAAGCATTATTTTCTTGGATGGAAGAAGAAGACGCGATATTTTCAAATGATGTTTCAACAACCAGCACTCTGCAAGTACAATTAGACTACAACACATGATCCAAGAGAAGGCTCATTAGAGAATATGTACAACAAGCTCCGCAACATCCATAGCCACAACAACCACAACCACAAGTAAAGAAAGACTCATAGATACGGCCTACTCAGTAGTGACAAGCTCCACCATTACTAGGGAAGGATATGGACAAAGCATTAAGCCTATCCACTTCGGACCAGCCTCTACCTAAGGTAAAGGAGATACCATTGTTCAAACTTAAGGTTTCGCCAGTTGGAATGCTATGGTGGAGCAACTAAAGAAGGCACATACTAAAATTTCTCTATGGGACATTATATCAATTCTAGAGTAGAAGACGCTGCTCCAAGAAGCATTAAAAAAGGAAGAGCAGTCACTGTGGGTGGATATAGTCCCACCACGCAATCAAGTTAGAGGAAAAGGGCCTACATCGGGACCCCAACCTTTAGGATCTATGACATACATGAATTTTTTGGATAATACAAACACAAAAAGGGAAAGTAAACTGAAGCCAACTCCTTTCATTTTAACACTTATTATGGGAGACATGCTCTTACACAATAATATGATTGATTTGGGAGATAGTACCATGGTCATGCTCAAACAAGTGGCTTATGCCCTAAATATTAAGTATGAGACTCTTGAGAAAGGGATCATGCAATTAGATGGGAAGAAAGTCCTGGCTATCAACTGCATCAAGGATCTTTCTTTAACCTTATTCTCATGTCTAAGTGAAATTATCACACAAGAAGTAGTCATAATCAACATTCTCTCCATTTTTGGAATGTGTCTTTCAAGAGACTTCATGACAAAGCTTGATGGATATCTAGCACTTGATTGGTCCCACTTGATATTACAAATGAAGCATGGGGAAAAGATAAAAATCCTATCGGAGCCTTTGCACCCTGAATATATAGCAGAAGATGTGGTGCTAAGTTATGAAGTAGCACATACTTCCTTCTCATAAAAGGAGACGTATTGTGTAGAGATGTTAGAAGATGAGGAAGACACAAGTGATCAGACCCCTGAAGAGGAGGTCCTACTCAATCAGTTAATTGATTCCAACCCATTTAGAAACTTCCATGTTATTGGGTTAAACACCTATGTAATTTTTTTATGATGACCAAGTCCCCTCAAAATTGGTAAAAGAACAAGAAGGATCTAGCAGATTGAGTGACAACAATTTATGGATACTATATTTTGATGGTGCCAAATGCAAAATCAGTTATGGAGCTAGCGTTTGACTAATATCTATGACTGGATTAGAAACCTTTAGGGATTTTTTCTTCCAATTCCCTTGCTCATATAATGACATAGAGTATGAAGCATTGGTCCATGGTTTGGTTCTCCCCGAGTGGATGGGCATTAAAAAAATACACTTATTAAGAGATTCAAAGTTGGTTGTAAGCCAAGTCCACAGACAAGCAATTGCTAAAAATATAAGGATGAGATCTTATAGACACAAAATATGGGATCTGATTAAGGTTTTTTAAGCTTTTAACATACAGGCTATCCCATGGACTTAAAATTTCATCACAGACTGGATGGATTTGATCAATTCACAGTTTGAGCCAACACTAACTCATTTGACTACAAAATCCGATGAAAATTTCTAATGAAAGATGTATAATTTGATGTATTGTGGAGATTTGACGTGTAATTTTCAATTTTTTAAAACTTTATCCCTAACATTCGTCAAAATTTTGACGAACTTGAGTTTCATTGAAATTTCAATGCACAGTCTCATCACAATTTTGACGAACATTCAAAATCAGAAAAAAATGAATTTGTGGTTGACATAAATAAAAGTGAGTTCACCCATTTATTGCTACAGTGTTTTGCTATACTTGTGAATTTTCTTTACTTGTGATATTTTGTGGAGAACTAAGGACGATTTTCTTGGGAAAAATTAGACAAAATTCAAGATATCACCAAGTTGAGGGTGGTCATTGTATTTTTCCAAAATTCATTTGTGAAGTCAAATTTGTACTTCCAAGTTTGAAAATCATATTTTAAAGCAACATCTCATTAGATTTCATTTTTAGACTTGTGCATTTTGAGAATTTCATTTCCAGATTTTGTTGTGTAAGTTCAATATTCTGATTCTAGGAGTCTAACGGTTGGAAACCATAGTAAAATCAGAATTTAATAAGTTCTGGAATTACCATTTTAAAGTGTTTTTTGAGGTCATTAACTTCAGGTTATCTTCTCTTTTGTAGGGGTGGTTGCATGCCAAATTTTTTTGGAATAAAGTATTAGAATTATTAGATTTTGTTACATGTCTATGATTAAAAATTATTGGAGTGTGAGTTTGATATTTTTTGAAGATCTAAATATTCAAGCTTGGTAAAGAAAAATCATGTTAGATAATATTAGTCCAGAAAAAAATGAAGAGACAGTTGTTAGAATGTGGGCTAGATTGAAAAGAAAGGGTGATGGGAAATGTTATTGTCCTTGCAATAATTTCAAGGGCTTAAAGATGAGAAGATTTTTAATCACAACAGCAGAGAAACATTGTAGGCAGCATGGTCACATTGAAGGGGGCATGATTATCGTCCATTAGTAAGTTGTTCATTAGATGTGTTTATATTGATTGAATTTGTAAATGTTTATATCATTTTAACATTTTTTATATATAAAAAAAATCACTTGATCATGATCATGGTTTATTTGTGTCTATCATTATTATAAAGGTGGGGCGCCCTAGGGCACATGATATGGATTATCCTAGAGAATTTGGTTTTTCAAGTCGGGGAACATGGAGTTGTGAATATCGAAGATGAAGTTACTGATCCTATGGAAGAAGATGATCATGCACTAGAAAACACAGTTGAAGATGATGGTACAAATACATTGATCCATGACACATTTAGTGGTATAGCTAATCATGATGATCGAGATGACTTTGATGATGTTCATGATTTACCTGTACTTGAGAAGGCATACAAGCCCCTTTATGAAGGCTCCCAAACAACTCTTCTCTTTGTTGTATTGTTGTTGGTGAACTTGAAGGTTATGAATGGTTTATCCAACATAGCAATCACACGGATGTTAAGGTATGTCATATATGTCATCTTTCTTCATCTATTTTAATTGTTTTAAGTTCATCACTAGTAAATAAATGATGAAATATGTACCATTAATATTCTTTATATTAACAAAAAAAATTTTGTTGTAGATTAATTGGTGAATTTTTGTTACCACTATCAAATATTTTGCCTCGCTCATACCAAGATTTATTTGGCATTATGAAAGATATTGGAATGGAGTATCAAGCAATAGATGCATGTACCAATGATCATATTATATATCATAAACAACATGAATTTGCAACAGAACTCCCAGAATGTCATATCAATAGCTATCGAACATATCAACTAACAAAAAAGGTGCCTCGCAAGGTCCTTCATTATATTCTCATTATTCCACGTATGCAAAAATTATTTAGGTGCAAAATCTTAGCACAATTTATGGATTACCATGCATGGAATAAAAGTGGAGATGACATTCTTCGAATGCCTATGTATGGTTCTACATTTAGGGATATGGAGGAAAAATGGCCACACTTTAAAGAAGAACCTTTTAATATCAGGCTTTCATTGGTAGCGGACGGTGTCAATCCATTTGGAGAGCTTAGATCTATTTACTCGGTGTGGCCTGTTTTCATTATCAACAATAGCATTCCTCCATGGATGTCAATAAAGAGGGAGCACATAATGTTTTCAATGATTGTTCCATGTATTTGTTTACATCAATTTTCTTTAACGTAGTAGCATCTCATTTGTCTTATTTGTTGCATAACGACTTATATTTTTTTCATTTAATAGTCATGTACATTAATTTATATATATTGCAGTAAAATGGTTATAATAATTATGTAATGTTTATGTTCATTCAACTACATAAGTAACAAGTTAAAGATATGAATTTATATATCGAGCCTCTTATCGATGAGTTACTAAAGTTATGGAATGGTGTCACTATGTATGACATCTCTAGACCAATAGGAAAAAGACAATTTGAATTCCATGCAATGCTTGTATGGACAATTCATGATGCCCTAGGGCTAACACATTTTGTGGTATATTATAACATTTGACTGTACTTTAATAATATTTAATTTTATGAAGTAGATATCATGCATATTTTTTAAATAATCTATTCATTATAAATAATTATAAAAATTGACATATTTAATCCAATTATATATGATCTTGCAGGTCTTCAAACAAAGGGAAAATTTGCATGTCCAATTTGTGGTCCAAAGATGAAATCTTGTCGTTCAACAAGTTTAGGAAAGCAGGTGTTTGATGAGTATAGGCACTTCCTCTGCAAAAATCATAAGTATTGAACTACTGAAAAACATCTTTTCAATGGGAAAGAAGAGACTATATCAAAACCACGAAGAATAACACCTCACCTATGGAAGTTGGAATATAATAGAATTAATCGTCAAGGTTATACATCAGATCAAATTGTTTATCTATCATATATGATATGTTTGGAATTTATATTTTTATATTGTGTTGTGTTTACTCATGTTGTAATTGACAATGATTGTCGTTGTTAATTTTTTTAACTTATATGCTTCATGAAGGTCGTCAAGGAATTAATGGTCAGCTTCCACAGGGACTGAAAAGTTATCCCAAATAGTTTAGTAGGTTTCCCTACTATGAGTAACTACAAATTGTGCCATTTTTTGATACAATGCATATTGGAAAGAATATAACAGAAACGTTATGGAAAATATTGGATGGAAGGCATGACAAAGAAAAAATTGTCAAAATCTTTAGTGACATTCAGAAAGCCAATCATGCAATGAAAAATGTCATTCAATTGAATAGCGATGGAGAGAAAATTAATATAAGTGGCCTTCCTTGGTTATTAATGGAGCAATAAAGCAATGCTATAAAAGAAATCATATGAAAAATTAGATTTCCCATAGGATTTGTTGTGAACATAAACAATATCATAACAAAGAAAGGTGAATTTGGGTCAGGGATGAAAATGCACGATTGGCACACCTTCATTAAGGTAATTATTTCGGTATATTATATACACTTGTATACGGCATGTACTTTTCAGTATATTATGTTTACTACTTTTGGAAAAATAATGAAAAGATCATTTTATAATTGTTGTTGTACATTCTACCTTTATCTCTCCCAGAGAACTTTGACAACAATGTCAAGCAAGTTATATATGATCTTGGAAAATACATGAGGTAAGTACCGATATTTGTTCAATTTGTTGTATAGATATTATAATTTCCATTTGTTTTACTTGTTATGTAAAATATTGTATATTTTTTTAAATCTCGTTAATATATTTGTGCCTCAAATCACTTGTAGATGGTTGTCATCTAAAGAAATCCATAAAGAAGATATAAATTATTGGAAGAGAAAAATTCCTTATCTAATGTGTGAAATGCAAAAGTGTCTACCTTCGACATTTTCCAATGCACAAGAACACTACCTCATACACCAAGTTGGTGAGATTGAATTGTGTGGACCTATACACACAAGGTCAATTGGATGGTTGAGAGGCACTTGAAATTTTTGAAGGATTTAGTTAGACAAAGAGCACATCCTAAGGGTTCTATGGTGGAGGGATATATGGTATACTAGACCATGGTGTACATTAGTGAATATCTTCCTAAGTTTGTAGCAAAGATCCATGTAGATCGCATTTGGGATCCCAAGTCCATTAACATATCCGAAGGGGAGTACCTGATGGGGAAAGGTAGATTGAGGAAAGTGGGAGGTAATTATATGATGGTCATGGAGATTAATTAGAATACATTTTACATATGGTTTTTATGTATATTGTACTTATTTAATTATTAATCTTCAATAAACATCAATTATAAATTAAGGTTGTATATTGTGGCAATTAATTAATTATATGTTGTTTGTGAATTTCAATTTTTTTTGATACAGTTGGTCGAGAGTGGGATGCACTACATTTGTATGTCACAAACAATCTTGATTGGATGATGATATGGATTGAATGATGTCAACAATCTGGTCGTGCATTAACATGGGAAGGTGTGGCTTCATTGGTTAAAGAAGCTCATCCTAATGGAGATTCCAATGTTACACAAAGGGAAATTGATTTAGCATATGGTTTAAGAGATAAATAGGTATGTAATGGAGATTTCATGAGGGTAAATCAAACTCAATCAGAATCAGGAGAAGATCAAATTCTTAATTCACTTTTTTTTTCCTCAAAACTCATACAACTTCTTTCAATTCTTCAATTCTACAAGAATTCAAGGAAACAAGTTAGCACTCCAATTTCAAAAAACCATATGTCATTATCAGTTTTCCAATTGACTCATTCAAAGGAAAAATCATATTAGAAAACTTTGACTCAATCAATCAGATTCACATCATTCTCAACCACCATATCAACATCTATACATTCTCTCAACCTTTCATAAGGCGAAAAATTATACTCACTTGCTACACAACCAATTACCAATCCTTCAAATTCCTATATACATCATATCCTCAAGGCAAAAAAACACTTATTCTAAACTAGATTCTAAAATGTCAATAAACAAAATTCAATCATTGAAAACAATCTAAACTTCTCAAATAGCACCAATTCATTTTTCTTACAAGGAAAACTAACAAAGACCAATCCTTCTTGCTATCAACTAGTTAATCAATCCTTCAAGACACAAGATTCATCATGTTTGGAGAGAAATCAATTCAATACATCAGTGTATAAATATCATATTTGCTTTCTCTATAAAGATACAAGGACACATAATAGAATAATCATTCTCAAAACAATATGCACTGCCTTTACAACCTTATTCAAGAATAAATTCTACTGTAACTTCATCCAAATGACAAGGTTCAAGTATTTAAGGTCACTCACTTCCTTGTACACACAAATTTCCACTATCCATGAAATCTAAACATTAATTAGCAATAGACCTCCATACCCTAGATCGGGTGAACCACTCACACTAGGTTCAAAACCAAGATCCAAAGGCACATTTAGATACATCTTAATGCCCATATCATCATATCAAAAACACATAATGATTTATATTGGAGAAACTAGCAGATTTCAGACTGTACGCCCAAGAAAGGCTACTAGAATAGGGCTATTTTACAAAGCATCCAACTTTTTCCCAACTCCAAATTGTTAGAAAAACTCAAAAAATCAAATTAAAGGTCACAAAACACCAAATTTATCCACTTTCAAAGATTGAAAGATCCATTTAGAAAGTGTATTAACAAACCCTTAATTTTAGGCTGGAAACACCCAAAACAATGAGGGTTTTGTGAATATCACCCTTACAAGCCTCCAATACTCCAAACAACCATTGAAAAATGCTCCATTATATCTATAAATTCCTTTAGAAACATCTCCTTGGACATGCATACGCTATTTCTCCAATACCCTGCTGGAAACCTTCATTTTCAAGAGGAAAACTCAGAAAATTAACTTTAAATCAGCAACACAACACCATATTCTTGATACCCTGCACTCACACCAAACAAAATCACATAAAGGAAACCCTACTTATCCCATCCCACCATTTCTACTAGGCTTACATTGGTGGGATGGGCCTTAACCTTATTTAAAGACTTTCAAAATCACAGTGAAACTAACTCTACCCAAGACACATGATTGTCTTTGATTCTTTTTCTGCTTAAAACTAACTTTTAGACTCTTTGACAATGAAAAATGCTCTTTCTCAAATGATATTACACAAGAACTAACTCTTGGATGTTACCAAATTAGCAATACAAGTTAGGAGAAATAGAAAGAATGCTTGATAACTCAGATAAAACAAGACTTTTATTCAAGATTTTGTTACAAGAATTTCAAGATTCTGCTCTTCCACGCCTTGCCATGATTTTTATAACTTTTTCCCTCTTAATAACTTCCTTTTCTAACTTCTCATCAGTTCAAACTACCTCTTATCTCCCAATTTTCTTGATTTATGCCTTTTTGTTTACATAATATTGCACTATTTGCATTTTCACCTCCAAGTGACTTCTTTTATGATTTGATTACATTTAAATTAGCCTTTTCATGGCCTTGAAACACAAATTTAGACTTGAACATGTAAATTTAACATATTATCCTTTTGAAGGCATTTACAAGATCTAGGTGCCCCTGCACCAATATATATGTTGAGATTTTTTTCTTTGCATACATTCAGCCAAGAATAAATATGTTTATCAACTGACGATATTGCAATATTTTTTACATGTTTGACATATTGAAAGTGAAACACCACAAGGCTATGTGCTGCAATGGTCATAAATTTTGAATCAAAAAGTTGGATGACACAAAGAAAACTTGTGATTCTAGTATAACTGCAGTCTTTCAGGTGACTAATGTTTCGTCTAGAAGCAAGATACATCCAGAAGTCTCAAAAAAAATTACTATGGGATTTTGGATGATATACTTGAGTGTGACTTTAAGTCCTTCAAATTAGTTATGTTCTTTGTCCTATGGTATAGGCTATGGTTGAATGAAAATGATCCCGAGAGAACTATTATTGAACATGATAATGGATTTACCATGGTTAATAAAAGGTCAATCGAGCGAGCTGGAAATGAGCCCTATGTTCTTCCAAGCCAATGTGAGTAGGTATTTTAATCAGAGGTTTCAGGTAAACCGGGTTGGTCATTTTTTGTTAGACATGATCCAAGAGGAAGGTCGATAAAGTATAATGTGGTAGAAGAAGAAGATATTGAAGAACTAGAAGATGATGTAGATGATGATCAGGATCAATAGTTAGTTGATGATGTGCCTGAAAAAGATGATGAAGAGGAGGAACTAGATCATGATGATGTAGGAGTTAATTTTCATGAAGATGATATTTGTGTGGATGATGACATTATCAAAACCGATATCAATGACGATGATGATGATATGACCAATCCTTACAATGTCAAATCTGCATCAGATGATATAGACAAAGAGTTGGATGAAGAAGAAGATCAATCACATTGAAATGTATGAGTTATGCGATTATATTATCTATTTGATATTAATTTATGTACAATTATATTTGACTTATGGGAGATCTAATTTTTTGAATTTTTATCCATGTGCAGACCTAATGGGTTGTGTTTGAACATTGACTATAAATGATACACATACACACACACATATGTATGTATGTATGTATGTAGGTATGTATGTATGTATATGTATTTGAAAATATAAATGTAAATACAATTACTGGATGCTCTCCTAGAACAATAAATGCAACATATCATTAAAGAAATCTATATCTATGTATATAAATGTGTATTTCTAAATGCAAGTGTAAATGAAAAGAGCATATGGTTTTGTAGTGTTATAGATATAACATATCCATAAATTAATGTAATTGAAATTCTAAAGTCTTCAACACATATAATATGAAATTGATCAAACTATTAAACTACATGAGAATTAAATGAAAATAGTAAATGCATATGTATCTAGATCAAATCCTTTTCATGGTGGACCCTATTAGCACTCAAATACGCTAGTTGAAAAACCACAAGAGGTTGCCAATCTCTTGGTATGCTTTAGGGTAATGTACAAGGCTTAATGACTCAAGCCTTCTCTTTTGGTGTTGATGAACCTAGGTGGGTCTACCTATACTGACTGAGTAGACTTAATTGATGTTATTTAACTATAGTATTCTATCCACAATGGAAAGTTTACAGTGAATAGATGTGATCCTAATCTAACATGAACTAAATGAGAAATATCTTCAGTTAACAGATGTATAAAATGAATTAGATTTATGGATGGACAAGGGGAGACCAGTGCCTTATTGGGAATATGGAGTCTAATGAATATCTGCAAGTGTGGATTTCAATAATGACAATAATTCAAATTGTCAGGCACATAAATTTTTTACAACTTGTGTAAACGTTCAAGTGAATAATTGAAAAACTCTTTCTAAGATAGAATTGCAATTCTAGTTATGTGATTCTTCTGATTAATCCAACTAACACTTACCAATTAATGTGATTGATTAAAAGATTTTAATCCCTACTTGAGAGAACCAAATAACCAGATCACACATTTATAGAAAATGTACAATGATAAACAGAGTATAAACTTGTTATATCAATTTAAACAATAGAGAAGCATCATAATGGAGACAATCAAATAACTGCATAAATTTAACAAACAGCTAATACCAAAATCTTAATCCATGACTCAGATATCTTCATTTACTCCATCAAAATACATGCATCTGAGTCTCTATATATGAAATCATTTTGCTAGAAAGCTATCTACTGAATATCTCCTAACTCCTATATCTATTGCATTACTATGGAACAAATATAAATACATCAAAACATGGAAGGGACACGTCCCTTCACAAATTTGTATTTTACTTAACTAATTAAAACAAGAGATTAGGCTCTAATTAGCCATAGATTAACATTTGATAAATGATGTAGATAATCCTGTCGTTGATGAGTATCGACATCTCCTAATGTGTTCCTGGTCGATATTTCCACCTTTATCATCCTTTCATTCTACTCACAGCTCTCGTCCAATGTCGAATCCTTCCCTGTAGCATTTTCTAGAATTCTCTATAGCATCAATTCACATTCTTTGATACACTTGGCTTTCTCTTTCAACTTTTCTCCATCTTCAAATAGTGTAGGTAGTCCCATATTCGTAACATAAACCAACCCCTTTGCATATTCTCGCAGTTCCTCATAAAGGTCCATGTGTTTCTTTATAATATGGTCACCCATACCAATGGCCACATTGTTAGGAACATCTCTTTCATTTAATTCTTAGAGATTTTCTTGAATCCTTCCATCAATTATCTTGTGTTCCTTTTCTTTATAATATGGTCACCCATACCAATGGCCACACTGTCAAGAATATCTCTTTCATTTAATTCTCAGAGCTTTTTTTGAATCCTTCCATCAATTCTCTTGTGTTCCTTCCATGTAACATGGTTCTTTGAATATTCTCCCCATGGCTTATTCAACCAAATCATTAAGTTGGCCTACCTTTTTCTGATTATTGCAATGACTGTATCATATTTACCTTGTGAATATGCAGTTGACTCATCCCAATGATCTTTTACCTGTGAGCTTTCACCATGTGTTATTAATTTAGGAGGCCCCATTGTGACTCCTAGCTAGCATGTCCTTCAAATGATAATTTTATTTCATGATCCTTTCATTACTCATTTTGTACATTTCCTTTTCTTTGATCAACATTTTTATTTGGGATTTATTCAGTTTTTCCACATTAATCCCAATGTCTACAGTTGCAACAGGATCTACCTCTCCAACCTTCAGAGTCATGGCATGTCCAAATTCTTTCTCAGTATCAATCACCATTGACTTTCTACGAGGTCGATGCAAGGCCCATATCATGAGTGATCCTTCATCTAGGTTATATTTGGATCCAACATATATTTTTGTCACCCCCTCTGGACTAAGCTTGTGTGTGGCACTATTATCCTTTAAGAAGCTATCAAATACCAATGAAAAATTCAAATCCAGCCCTAGAAAGATCATAACTCTAGCATCCTCTAACATTTTCCTTCCTTTATCGGGGGTCATATTAGCCATTTCTCTATCCACAGTTAATTTCAAATTATTTAGTAGTTGCTCCGCATTGCTTGGTGTAATATTATCAATTGTCTCCCTTATCTCCTTTCCCTTTTGTTTATACAAGAAAGATCTAAATTTTGAAGAATTCACAAATTCATTGTCTGCTACAAATGACCTATATGCCATCTCTCTAGTGTCTATATCTTGGCTCTCATCAACATTTGGTTCTCTAGGAGGGCAGTTGTAATCTTGAGTTTTTAATCTGGAAATCCTACTGGGTAGGTCTCATGGCATATCTTCTCCAAATTCCTCATCTCCAGAAAAAGGGAACCCTGTATCCGACAACCCTTGGTTGTATTCCTCCACCACTCTCTCTGCTTCCTCTACCTCCAAATTTATAATCATGCCATCAAACTAATAAGGCACATGATCATATCCTCCAAAGTTTATCCTTTGTCTGGTAGAATTGATATATCCCTCTAGATCAAAACCTTTTTCTTGGTGGATCCTTATTCATATTATACTCCATTAATTTGTTAAGGATAAAATCATATCCTTCCTTTGCAAGCATAGTAAAATCACCAAAGAATAGAGTACTAGGCATAAATTCCTGTTTCTCAAATGAACCAAAATTCATGAAACTAGAAATATCCATTTTTCTTACAATTTCCAAATATGCAATCCTATCCGGGACTGTTTTAGGAAAAATGAATGGAGAATCCTCAAAACCAAACACCCTTGCAATAGTAACATCTTCCAAGCAATACCAATCTCCCCAGTTGTGATGAATTGGTCCATTAAAGTCCTTAGGTCTGAGGAAGTGTTTTATTTCATTAGACAATAAGTGCACACAAGGATGACTGTAGAATTCATATATTGGCTTTACAAAATATTCTTCAAAATATAGGTAACTAGAATTTGCAAACCTACTGTCCCAAATGGTAGTCCATAATTGAATGGGTAACAATTTTCCATCTTTATCAAACTGTGAAACCTTCAACTTTTTTGGGCAAATCCCAAACTCTTGTCTGAATTACAATACTAGATGCATTAAAAGAGAATAATGCCCAAGGTGTAGAATAGGGGATTTATTCTTGATTGCCATCAATGCTAAATTGAGTTCCTTGGAGACAAATGAAGGATAGTCAAAAAACCTAGAATTATGACATTGAATGTCAGCTGCAATTACCCTGGGAACAATGGACATATACTCAGGAACTTCCATACCCAACACTTGTCCTACCGCGAAATAGGTATATCTCATATAGGGCTCGAATAAGTTCACATGGAATGGAGGCCCATCACCATCATCAAGTGGGACAGTTTTACCATCTTATTTAATTCTATGTAAGGGCAACCTCCAACCCTTATAAGTGGTGTCCATTCTCCAAAACTCCTTTTCCAACTCTTCATTCACAATTTTCTCATTACTCCACCCTTCCAACTTAAAAACCTCACTTATTGAAGCCTCTAATATGTAGATGAAGGGTTTCCCAGATGGTTTGCATATGTCCTTAAGTTTTGAGTCATAGTGGGTGGCCAAAAATTTTACCAGCTCTATATTGACAGACACATTAGGGAAACCATCCTTCCCAAATTTAGATGCCACGGATTACAAACTAGCTCAAAACGATCTCTTCGGTGAAAGTGGAATCTAAACAATTCATAGCTTCTTATTGGGGTCCAAATATCGCCTATGTGCTTGCATTTGTCATCCAATTTTTCCACTTCCACCCTCAATTGCACGGAGTGCCTACCTTTGGGGCCAGAGCTAGGCAATTGGTCAATTAAATCCTAATTCAGCTTTTGTTCAGCACCTTCCGGCTCAATTCTAGAGTTGAATTTCTGCTTCTTACTCTTAGGGAGACTGCTCTCACTTTGTTTTCTACCTTTCAACTTCCTCGAGCTGGTGCCTTCCATATTACTCGCTTAAAATTGTAGAAATGAAAAATTTAAAATGTAGAGGACTTACTGGTTTCGATTGAGGTCTTTCAACTGAAACAATTTTCTGGCCCTTTTGTTTGTCTCCTCATTTCCTTCGCTACCAATTCATAACATTATTCATTTTACAACGATTTCCTTTCAATTTATGAAATTACCTGTGTTCTGTGGCACCATTAATGTTTTAACTCCATGCATGAATGTAACATATTTTTGAATTCCTTACTGTCACATCAAATGAACTGGTTAGCAAGACACCTTCAAAATCTGGGTGATCTATACATTAGGCCCCAACCAACATTCACTAAATACTCTGCTGATCAGGGTAACACTCTACACATTTGACTGATGTTAACATTTGTCCCATATACATTGCCAAGAGTCACTCCAAAAATCATTTTGGTTCATTTGTTTCTTCATCAGCCTAAATTTTAGTATCGCTAACACATTCAGTGGTTTCTCTGATGTTATAAGTCTTGTCGATAACACATCAAATGAACTAGTTGGAAAGACACTTTCAAACTTTGGGAAATCTATATATTAGGCCCCAACCAACGTTCACTGAATACTCTATTGATTAGGGTAACACTCTACACATCTTACCGATATTAACATTTGTCCCATATACATCGCCAAGAGTCACCCCGACAATCATTTTGGTTCATTTGTTTCTTCATCGACCTAACTTTTAGTATCACTAACACATTTAGTGGTTCCTCTGATGTTATAAGTCTTGCCGATAACACATCAAATGAACTAGTAGAAAAGACACCTTCAAACTTTGGGCGATCTATACATTAGGCCCCAACCAACATTCACTGAATACTCTACTAATCGAGGTAACACTCTACACATCTAACTGATATTAACATTTGTCCCATATACATCACCAAGATTCACCCCAACAATCATTTTGGTTCATTTGTTTCTTCATCCGCCTGACTTTTAGTATCACTAACACATTTAGTGGTTCCTCTGATGTTATAAGTCTCGCCGATAACACATCAAATGAGCTTGTTGGAAAGACACCTTCAAAGTTTAGGTGATCTATACATTAGGCCCCAACCAACATTCACTGAATACTCTATTGATTGGGGTAACACTCTACACATCTGACTGATGTTAACATTTGTCCTGTATACATCACCAAGAGTCACCTCGAAAATCATTTTTGTTCATTTGTTTCTTCATTGGCCCGACTTTTAGTATCACTAACACATTCAGTGGTTCCTCCAATTTTATAAGTCTTGTCGATAACACATAAAATGAATTGGTCAGCAAGACACCTTCAAACTTTGGGAAATCTATACATTAGGCCCCAACCAACGTTCACTGAATACTCTGCTGATCGGGGTAACACTCTACAAATCTAACCAATATTAACATTTGTCCTATATACATTGCCAAGAGTCACCCCAACAATCATTTTATTCATTTGTTTCTTCATATGCTTGAATTTTAGTATGACTAACACATTCAGTGGTTCTGTTGATGTTATAAGTGTCGCCGATATCTTTTCTTTTGGTCTTTAATATGTCACCAAAACTCCTTCTGATATCCTCCTGTCAATGTAACTTAGCAGGTCGAGTGAACATTCAGGATTTACACTGATTGCACATGTCTCACCAATATATTCCTAGTGCTCCTATTGGTGAAAGAAATGATGGTCTCGCCAATGAAACTTCATCGGTGAGACTTAAACATTAGGGCCAGCATATATTTTTCATGCCGAGATGACTTGTCTTGCCAATAGATTATCTTCATCGATGAGACCATAAGCCAATCTCCCTGATATGTCTTCTTTAGTAATCCTGATCACTACAATAGTTTTGATGTCTCATCGATGTGCTAAAAAGTGCTTGTAACCCATAATAGGTTGGGAAGACCCATACCGGCTCATGCCGATGTGATTTTTTTTCCATAATATCTTTGATCAGAAGGATTTTTAGGAGTAGAACAAGGTGACCATGGGTAATTATATTATGTAGGGCCAATTACATCCTTTTCTGACAAAAAATGTAGTTAATTATTATTGAGAAATTTATATGAGTAAATCATTATAAAATTTTGAAAATTTTTATAGTTCTAGCAGACCCTTCTTCATGTTGTATTGCAGCAATTTTTTGAGAACCATATCATATCCATCCCTTTCTAATACAGTGAAATCACTGAAGAAAGGAAGAGAGGTGGAGATAGAGAGTTGATGGATAGGGGGATAGGGAGGGAGAGATGGTGAGAGATAGAGAGTAGAGGGAGACAAAGGGATATAGATAGGTAGAGGAGGAGAGATAGAGAAGAGGGGGAGAGATAGAGAAGAGGGTGATATAGAGAGATAATAGAGAAGAGGGTGATATAGAGAGATAGAGGGGGATGGTGAAAGAGATAGAGAGATCGTGATAGAGGTAGAGAAATATATGGATAGAATGAGATAGAGAGAGAACTGAGAGGGAGATAAAAAGAGAAATAGAGATAGAGATATAGAGTAGGAGAGATGGAGTGAATAAAAAATAAAGGGGGGAGAGGGAGAGATAGCTCAATAGATAGAGGGGGGAAGAGGGAGTGACATAGATAGTGGGAGATATAGAGAGATC
The DNA here is from genome assembly GCA_007258455.2 of Sequoia sempervirens. Lineage (NCBI taxonomy): Eukaryota > Viridiplantae > Streptophyta > Pinopsida > Cupressales > Cupressaceae > Sequoia > Sequoia sempervirens. Next base: position 162,603,266 of record VDFB02256132.1, on the reverse strand, counting down.
GATATAGAGATATATGAAAGGAAGAGAGGTGGAGATAGAGAGTTGATGGATAGGGGGGATAGGGAGGGACTAGAGATGGTGAGAGATAGAGAGGGGGAGGGGGAGGGAGAGAAAGGGATATAGATAGGTAGAGGAGGAGAGATAGAGAAGAGGGGGAGAGATAGAGAAGAGGGTTTAGGGTTTAGGGAGATAGAGAGCAATAGGGAGAGATATATCAGTCACACTCCCTATATCTCTATCTATTCATCCTTATCTCTTTATATCTCTACCTTTCTCTATCTCTTTGTCTCCCTTTCTATTTGTATGTTTCTCATTATCTCCCTCTCTCTCTATATTTTCTTCCCTATATTTATCTTTGTCTCCTTAAGTGTGCAATGGGTACATTAAAGAGGTCTTAAAGGAGAATTATCATATATTTAATCAAATGGCATGCTACCTTGAGCATAACCCCCAAGGAAACATGACATCCTTGAATTGTTGACATGAAACAACCAATCAAAATTTATTTTCTCTTTTCCCTCTCTCTTTTCCTTTGTATCTCTTATATTTCTCTCTCTCATGCTCTCTCTCTCTCTCTCCCTATCTATCTAAGTTCATCTCTTTCTCCCATTCTCTATCTTTTTAGTTTCTCTATCTCTTTCTATTAGCTAATATGCTACATATATTGTGAGATTTGAGCTTGAAACAAATCCCATGCATGGAAACCACTATTGTGTTGTTGTCTTTATATAGAGAGGGGGAGATAGAGAGGGGGAGGGAGACAAAGGGATATAGATAGGTAGAGGAGGAGAGAGAGAAAAGGGGGAGAGATAGAGAAGAGGGTGATATAGAGAGATAGAGAGGGATGGTAAGAGGGTGATATAGAGAGATAGAGAGGGATGGTGAAAGAGATAGAGATATCATGATAGAGTATCAATGGATAGGGGGGATAGGGAGCGACTAGAGAGGGTGAGAGATAGAGAGGGGGAGATAGAGAGAGGGAGGGAGAGAAAGGGATATAGATAGGTAGAGGAGGAGAGATAGAGAAGAGGGGGAGAGATAGAGAAGAGGGTTTAGGGTTTAGGGAGATAGAGAGCAACAGGGAGAGATATATAAATCATGCTCCCTCTATCTCTATCTATTCATCCTTATCTCTTTATCTCTCTACCTCTCTCTATCTCTTTGTCTCCCTTTCTATTTGTATGTTTCTCATTATCTCCCTCTCTTTCTATATTTTCTTCCCTATATTTATATTAGTCTCCTTAAGTGTGCAATAGGTACTTTGAAGAGGTCTTAAAGGAGAATTATCATATCTTTAATCAAATGGCATGCTACCTTGAGCATAACTCCCCAAGGACACATGCCATCCTTGGATTTTTGACATGAAAAAACCAATCAAAATTGAGTTTCTCTTTTCCCTCTCTCTTTTCCTTTGTATCTCTTATATTTCTCTCTCATGCTGTCTCTCTCTCTCCCTGTCTATCTAAGTTCATCTCTTTCTCTCATTCTCTATCTTTTTAGTTTCTATATCTCTTTCTATTAGCTAATATGCTACATATATTGTGAGATTTGAGCTTGAAACAAATCTCATGCCTGGAAACCACTATTGTGTCATTGGAAAACAAGTTTCAATTGCCATTTAATGGTAAACCAGTTGTAGTGTAATGGTAAAATCCTCTAAAATATCAGGTAAAAGCCTATATATACTATTATATAATAATAAATATAATTATATTATATATAATTTAATCTAATATTACTATTATATTAAATATATATTATATTAATTATATTTTGCATTGGGATAACACCAAGGAAAATATAGAATATATACTTTCATGAAGAAAGAACATCAATGTCTATTATTAATCTGCAAGAATGAGCTACAAAATATAAATCTAATATAGATAATATATATTTAACTAATATATACTTAACTATATTATGGAATATTAAAACCTAGCTAAATGGTGCCATAATTTTCAATTTAATTAACATACTCTAAAACCTAACAAAACCAAGTTGTAGCTTGTCAAATTGAAGAAGTGAAAGGTCAATACCAATGCTGACGAAGAGTTTGGAGGAGTGAAAAAAGGTCAATAACAATACTGAGGAAGAGTTTGGAGTTAAAACAAGGTCAATACCAGTGTTGACGAAGAGCAGAGAAGTGAAAACAAGGTCAATACCAGCACTGAGGAAGAGTTTGGAGGAGTGAAAACAATGTCAATACTAGCACCAAGGATGAGGTTGAGGGCACTCAAGGAAAATTGATGACCAAGGGACAATGATTATTGTAAGTTTGGCACCCCCATTCTCTTTAACCTACAATTTTCATGCCTAGTTTCCAAAGATCTTCTCGTACATTGGCACCCCCAAAGGTCTAGGATTTCATCAAACATAGCCTTCATCACATGATTCTAAAGAAATTGTAGTCTTAGTCTAAGTATATGCTAGGCTAAGCTAGATCTAATGAATGGAAATAGAGGCATACAATTCTTCTTTAGTACCTCCACCACAAACATATGCAAGGAAAGTTCTCCTCCCTTCTTGGTAGTGATAACCTCCTCCACACACAACCCTTAAAAATTATGAATAGAGGAATATAATATTTGAAGAACTCAAAGTTGATTCTCTCCTACCTGATGCAATTAGTCATCTTATCCTTACAAACATTCATAGTGATTACTAGAGGCACATAGACTAATTCTTCATAATAGAAGAATTTGATCATACTTTTCCAATGATGGCATTATGAGAAAACCTTAGGTTAAATGAATAATTCCTAGCTAAGTTATTTAAATCATGTCCAACCATATAAGAGAAGACCATTGCTATGTGTACTTGGATACCATGGAGAAAGGCTCTTTGGGCTCTTTCATCAATCAAGGTATTGTTAAATTTTAACACCTAAAACTGAGAATGAAGAATCTTTCCTAGGATGGTGGCTATCCCATTATAGCTCTTAGATTTGTTAGAGATATTTTTGTTTTGAAGTAGAGATTAGACCATCAAATAGTGTCACCATGACTCTACCAATATATCCATCAAATTGACAAACCCTAACTTAACAACCACAAATTCACAAGAAAATTGCCCCTGTCAGCCCTAGGGCATCAATTCAATGCCAAGTTTCTTGCTTTAATAGACCCCTAAATGCAATGAACCTCTATCATACCATGTTGCACACTAATCCTCTGAGTTACAGTTCCAAGATAGTGGTTGGATTGGTGGATGTCATTTCTATTTAGCCCTTAAACCCTTACACAGGAAAAATAGGGCAATCCCTGTATTTGATTGTTTTCTCCCACAAAACAGTGATCTCAGAGCATATCAAGATTATATGAACACATATATTTATCTACACCAATGATCTCAAAGAATTTAAAGTTTGTATGGATCCATACAACACAAAAGAACTTCAGAAAAATAGTAAAAACATAGAAAATTGCTTCAAGAGCGTGGTATTTGATATGAAATTTTGGTATCAACAATTGCAATGGGATGGGAATACAATATGATAGAAGTGGGATAAGAAATGCATCATTTGAAGCATCAAACCAATATGCAAAGATGAAAGAAAGTGCTAACCCCTTAAACTGAAAAAGTTTCTTTTAACTTTAAGTTTGTTGGGTAGCCAATTCTTTTAAGTTATCAAATTGTACCATCATACATAATGAAAATGTTGTTGTTTCAAATGACTATGAGCACTAACCATCACTATTTGAAGATGTTGAAACCTTGTCATAAAGAACTAGAACATTGATGCAACCACTCATCCTACCTTAAAACATACCAAAATTCTCCTAGCAATTAGACATAGGAAGATTTAAGATGACTTAACAATTTTTATCACCAAAGCATAAACTTATGATGACTTAACCAGGCCTAGTACACACTCCCTCCCCATTAACCACTTAGACATATGGAAATTAAATGTAATTTTTCTGCTATTTTTAGTCATGTAGGTGTCCAATAAACCACTTGGTGGTATTTCCCTTCAAGTTTATTTACTTGAATGAAGAGAAAAAGTCCTTTGATTACAATTACAGAATACATTTGAGGCCTTGGTTGTGTAATTGGTGGACCATAGTCACATTTAACACTTGTTACAAAGTTTTGGAGTTAAAACGTTAAGTAGATTTGATTTGTGATGGAAACATTTGGACGATAGTAACAATAACTTGCAATCTATCAAGACTTGGTTACCTTATAACCTGTCAAATTCCAGGAATGAAATGATAGATTTATCATAATGTCACCTTGGGATCGCATCACCATGAAAGAACTTCATCCAACATCTTTATGAGTGCAGGTACCACCAAATAGGTATTTGTTAGATCTATCTTCCTCGAGCAAGGGATATTCAAGAAGAGAAGAGGAAAGTGAGACATGTAGTAGGTCTAAAAGAGTGAGATCAACTAGAGGTCAAAAGATTAGAAGAAAATTCTATAAACGTGAGGATTTTTTTCTTGCTAAAGGGGGGTCATGTTCTTATGATGATGAGAGCATAGGTGACATTGAAGTGCCCTTGAGGTACAAAAATCTATGGAAACAATGGGTACCCAAGGAACTTCCTCCAATAAACACTATTTTTTGTGTCAACGAGAGGATATATCACATAGCACCATCGTCATTACATGGTTTGGGCTTATTTTGCATTGACGACATAAAGGTCTATTATGACAAAGTTACTGATTTGATGGAGTATGTCAGACCCTGTTACAGTTCCAAAGATTGGGTGCAACTGGTTTGATATACACAAAGTATGCGTAGGTATGCACTGCCAGCAAATTATATACGACTAATAGATAAGGATCAAAATAAAAGAGTGGCTATGTACATTGATGGAAGGCCAAAAACATTAGGGAATATTGCAGGGTTTATAAATAGTACATGACTTGGGTCAACAAATAAGAAACCCAATTGCATATTTGAGGCACGCGAGGGAAACCGTGTACTCGTATGTGTGATCAAATCAATAACTGTAGAGGAAGAGTTTCTAATTGATTAATATTTGAATCGCTTAGTTAAAAACACAACTACTATGGGGGTGGTACGTACTATGTACTATTTTACCCAACCTCCAATTAATGACTCCAATATACCATTTTATTCGTATGCTTTTTTTGTAAGTCTATTGGTTTCATTTCGGTAATGCTTTTTTATATTTATTTTTTATCACAGCGGAACATTGATCATACAGGGAAGGATCTGGCCCAGAGCACAGATCGCAATACATCTTAAGCCGTTTCTACCCAACAAGTTTACCTCATTGTAATTGTACAAATTAGATACGAGAAAAATGTTTTATTTTTATATTTTTTTCATAAGTTCCTTGAGTTAATTTTGATAATGTTTTTAATATTCTTGATGCAGTTGACTGATTGGGGAAAGGAACCAGCAGTAGAGGAGAACATCCATAGGGAGGTGCAGTAAATATTATGTGATGATGGCATCACATATTCAACAAGCCCTCTCGATATGTTAAGGAAGATCCAAAAAAATGCAATGAAGAAATCCTTAAGTTGATATTCATAGTGCCTCAAACAAATGAGATAAGAGAGAGGGTTAAAATTTGACTGAGAGAGCACAAAACTTACAAGTAAGTTGTCATGAGGTCTTTAATTATAACATAAGTTCATTAATGGTTTTATATTTTGTACTCTTTTATGTCATGAACTAAAATATGTGTTTTTTTTACAGGATTATTTGCGTCCTCATGATGCTATTGGTTGTGATCAGGGTATTGTAGGTGCTGCCTGAGGAGTAGGGGTTGGTACAAGTGTCGATCCTGATCTTCCTATGTATACATCACATCATCTGACCCCATCATCCATGCCTATATTGGCATCTCAAATGTCGGAAACACATAACATGCAAGCATCAGGTAGTGCACCCTCTCATAGCGAACACATGCTAGAACATGTGTCAAGACATGTACCTAGGGATGCAGAGGCCACAACTAGTACTAGTGATGCTTTAGCAACATTTCCTGGATCTTCCTATATTACTAGTACAAGAACATTTCCATTCACATTTGTCGTGACCGAGGATTTCATTCCCATAAAGATAGAGAAGGTCCCAGGTACTTTAAAATGTTTTAATTATTATTATATATAATCCAATTGAAATTTACTTATTGATCACTCTTTCTAGACTAATGATCCCATGATCATTTTGTAGGAAATGATGTTTTTTATAAACATCTAAGTGATATTACATTAGAGCTCTTCGGGCCCACCATACGTACATGGTAGAATGCCCAAAATGAAGATTTAAAAGATGAGCTCATTAACCATTTAGTTGTGTTATTCGGTGATAAAACATTCAACCGAACGAAGGTCCTTAAGAAAGTTGGTACCTATCTAAAGTATGTGAGGGACCAATATAGGTCACATTTAGAGAAGAACAAAAAGTATGAGTATCCCCCCATGATTCCAAAGAGGGAGTGGAAGGACCTGGTGTCAGATGGAAAGGAGAAGGCTGAAAAGAAAAAAGGAAAGACACCACCAAGCCAAGGAAGGTATGTGATACTATCAATAATGTAATTATATACTTATTACTCTTTGTTTTTATATAATCTAACGTATTTCAAACTTTTCATAGACTACCTGACACATCAAAGACAACAAAGGCAAGACTAGAAAAAAATGGGAAGCACAAAGTTGGCTCTAGTGGTTATATGAAATTAGCCACATGAATTGTAAGTATTAATAAATGAAATATTGCATCCAAATAATAAATTGCAAAAAAATTTGGCTTTATCACACCATAGAAGAAAAATTCATGATCTTATGCAAAAATGTAGGGCTCTGAATTCAACAGAGTGCCTATAGGAGAGGACCTGAAGATTTCCTTCCAGCAAGGCTATCGAGCCATGGTTGAACGCCTAAGAGTCTTGACTAGGAAAACAAAATCTTCCACTACATCTAACACAGAGGTAAATAAACTCAATAAAGTTTATTTAAAATTAAATACTTGTGCAATGTATTCAATATTAATTTCCACCATAAAGTAATTATGAGTCTATTTGTTTTAAATAGACAAGCAATGATAATATTGCACATGACATTGGAATGCATCCTAGTGAGGGAGGAGCACAACCTGCAGATGAAGCTCATGGTGTGAATCTCGACACTAGATGTATTCATGTGCTATACAAAACACAATATGGATTAATACAATTAAACATCTTTAATTTCAATTGGTGTATTAATTAATGCAACCTTTCATGTTTCAACTTTAGAGCATGTAGAGCGTGATCAACATGTTGAGCATGATGAGGATAGAGAAGACCAGGAACATGATGTGGCCCCATCAAGTAAAGAGAACCACTCTAATGTTCTTTTAATTAATGAAATACTTGCAACAATAATAATAAAACATATCAATTTAACATTTCTTTGTTATTGCAACAGACCCCCCTTTGCAATGGTTTCCACATCATGAGTACATGACTAGGCATACATTAAGATCACAAGCAAAGGGAAAAACAATTGAAGGGGGGACAGATGATTTAGAAAATGATACTCCACTTCAACTTTTTTTAGCTTAAAAAAAAAACAAAAAAAAAGTGATTGTAATCATATTATGAATGAATGTGAATATGTTAATGAATGAATGTTATATGATAATGAATGAATGTTATATGTTATTAATGGATGAATGAATGATTAATTTTATATGATCGGGTATGAGGAATTGAGAGTGATGTGAGGGGGGGGGAGGGGCCAAATGAGCTTCCACCGTCACGTGGTTGGACTTGTTAAGTAGAGAATATTAAACTATTCTCGTAACAAAAAGAAGCTCAATAAGGTAATGAAATTTTGAATATAAGAAATGTATCATTTGAAGCATCAAACCAATATGCAAAGATGAAAGAAAGTGCTAAATTTTCACTATGGTGGCAGAAAAATGATTCTTTATAACCTGATGCCTTCATTTTCCAAGCCAATTTCTCTTGCTTTGCATAGCTCTGCCATGTTTGTGGATGTGATATGACTCCTACACAAAAAACATGTACCAGTTTACAGCCTTCAATCCAATTACATCCAAGTATCTTTTTAATTCCTCTATCTTTCATCAATTTGTTTACTATTTGAACCTCATACAGATGTTTTAGATGAAGAACCCATTATTGTGAAATGTTCCTCTAATTGAGTAAAGTGAATCCATGCTCTGTATCATAATTTGAAGTTGTTTCGATTTCAATATTCTGAGTTTAGTTTGTTTGTATGGGTTTCTATGAATACCAAATTGTGTTGTGTGTCGATTTGGTTTCAAAGCTCTATTTCTTTTGTTTTTAGTGGTGACATTACTCTAAAATTTTACTTTTGTGCATAATACGTTAGTGGAAAAATTGACAACTCTAAAGGTTTTAGAGGCTCAATTGAGATAGATAGACGGATATTTGGATCTTGTTGTTGATGGGAGGCTTCCACTTAACCATGAAATTTTGTTCATTTGTTTTGTACTAATTTTTAGGAGCTTGAAGAAGAGGGGAAGCGCCCACCTAACCTCCCAAACCTTAAGAGGAGAATAAAAGAAGGTAATTTTTTAATTTTTATTGTTGTTGCATTGTTTTCAAGATTACAAGGCATCACTTGTTTCATTTATTTGGACTATGTTTGAAATAAATGGATAGCAAGAGATAGAGAGAGGACTGAGAGGGATATAAAGATGTCTTCATATTGCTGCAATATCTTGTTGAACCTTTCTTGCTGCAATGGGGTTGGCATATTTGTGAGCACTATTATTGTGTGTACTTTCTCGTGTAGGTGCATTTGTGGACTGTCAGAAGCATAAATTTATGTGTGTGGAAAATGATCTTGCAACATTGTTTAGTAGAGACCAAATCTAGTTTGGCTTGTGTTGTTAACTCAAGGAGGTTAAGTTTCCACTTGCCATTATGTATTGTCCATTTTTGTTCCTTAAAATGGTAAATTCCATCATGATCATACACTCATGGAACAAATTATATCTTTTTATGTATAATTTTAGTTATCTCCTTCTCCCAATTTTAAATAAGTAATATTATTTTTCAATAATATTTTAACCAATAGATGGATCTGGAAAAATTCATAGACTCCTATGTCTTCCTTGAAAGAGCTCACTGATGGAGAGTAGAGGCCACATAAGACTCTCACTGATAGGTAGCAAGTATATGATTCTGACCTTATGGAGGAGTATCTATCTCTTCTATTTGTATTTCCAATTATATCACTTTTTTTCTTAGGCACATTATATTATAAAGCTCTGGCAATTTTTTAATTCCTTCACACTACATTTTTTGTTATTTTGGTTTCAGGAAAATCAAGCTGCATTGATCAAGTGTATCATAGAAGATGTTGTCTTTAATAATGGAAGACCTATAGCTGCATGTATCATCTATAAGTCACTTCTCAAATGGTGTTCATTTGAAATTGAAAGAGAAAGTGTTTTTTATCATATCATTCAAACGATTGGTTCAACAATTGAGGCATCATGGATTCTGCATTTCCCTAGTTCTGAGTAGTTTATGTGAATTGGCTCTATAGAATATAATGATTTAATCAAAAAAATTTTAATGATTTACTCATGTAAATTTCTCAATAATAACTACATTTTGAGTTAGAAAAGGATGTAATTGGCCCTACAGAATATAATTACCCATGGTCACCTTGTTCTACTCCTGAAAATCCTTCTAATCAAAGATATTGTGGCAAACAAATCACATTGGCATGAGCTGGTATGGGTCTTCCTGACCTATTATGGGTTACAAGCACTTTTTAGCACATCAATGAGACATCAAAATTGTTGTAGCGGTTAGGATTACTAAAGAAGAAATATTGGGGAGATTGGCTTATGGTCTCATCGATGAAGATAATCTATCAGCAAGACAGGTCATCTCGGCATGCAAAATATATGCTGGCCCGAACATTTAAGTCTTACCGATGAAGTTTCATCAGCGAGACCATCATTTCTTTGACCAAGAGGAGCACTGGGAATATATCAACAAGACATAGTGGGTCGGGTAAACATTCAGAACTTACCCCAATCATCAAACAAGTCATGAATTTTTGTCAGAATATCGAGGAGACTGGCTTATGGTCTCATTGATCAAGAGAATCTATTGGCAAGACAAGTCATATCGGCATGAAAAATATACGCTAGCCCAAACCTTTAAGTCTCATCGATGAAGCTTCATTGGTGAGATCGTCATTTCTTTCATCAACAAGAGCATTGGGAATATATCAGCGATACAAGTCATCTCAACATAAAAAATATAAGCTAGCTCAAACGTTTAAGTCTCATCGATGAAGTTTCATTGGCAAGACCATCATTTCTTTCACCAACAAGAGCACTAGGAATATATTGGCGAGACATAGCAGGTTGGGTAAACATTTAGAACTTACCCTGATTGTATAAATCTCACTAATATACTTCCTTATGCTCATCGATGAGACCACAAGTTAGTCCTCCTAATATAGCTATAGCTCTGACACAATTTTGATCTCATTCTGATGACGAGATTGTCGAACAAATGATGAATGTTTGTTGGACTTTCCATAAAACTTGGTCGCAATTCCAACAAACATCTCATGTTGTTCCAACGATTTGGAAGAGGCATGCCATGTGTGTTATGGTGATTGTTCGTCGCTAGATCAACAAAATGTTCATCGATATTGTGATGAACACAAGGTCCCTTTTTTGTGGCGGTTACTGATGAAGTTTAGTCATGATTTCAAAGTTTTAAAGCTCGTCGGGATATCGACAAAAATTCAGCGACTAAAATTTTTCAAGAGATTTGTCAGAATTTTGACAATAGTTTGTTGACAGTTCAACAAACTTTCATTAGAAAGTGGTGTCAAATACAGTAGTGCAACCCTTGGATTAGCTAGAAATCAACATATAGTGCAAACCATCATATGAGAATCAATATCCAACAATGATCAAAATTGGTAGGTTTTTAAAGATGATGCTTAGATCACCACCTTTTACAAAAGTTAGGGAATCTCCTGATCATTCATAGATCGAAGCTAGAAAGGTTACCAATGAATAGGTAATTCAATTAAAAAGTAATAAGCTTCCAAGAGGCTTGGTTTCTATCAATAATCTCTTCAACTGCAAAGATGTAAGAAATAGTAAACAAAGGATTATCATTGATAAAGAAGATTATCAAGACCTCATTTTAGAAGAAGGTAGAAAGCTAAAAGTTGGAAGGAATTTCTTGTAGATTGACAAGGAAAGGTTAAAGGTCCTATGTGCTAAATATGGCAGGATCATAGCTTGGACCTATGAGGATCTCAAAGGATACGATCTGGGCATCATCCAACATACAATTGACTTAGTTGAAGGCTCGAAGCCCATCTGACAGAAACAAATGTTAGTTAATCCAAAGGTGGAGGCATTGATGGCGCACAAACTTACTAAGTTGATTGAATCAAGAATCATATATCCGATCAAATATTCCACTTGTGTATCTAGCCTTTTACTAGTGTGGAAGAAAAATGGTGACATTCAACTCTATGTGGATTTTTAGGACTTGAATAAAGCCTCATTAAAAGATTACAATCCTTTGCCCTCAATGGAGCAAATTCAACTTCTTTATGGTTTTTCGAGGTATAATTAAGTTTAAGTAAAAGATAAGGAACAACACAAAATGGCATTCACCACTAAGTGGGGAATGCTCACATATGCAAAGATGCCCTTTGTACTCTCCAATGCAGGTGCCACCTTTCAATGAGCAATGGATATTTCCTTCAAAGGATTGATTAATAAAATCATTCTAATATATCTAGATGACCGAACTATTTTTTTGAAATCAAAATATGATCATTTTGATCATCTAGAAATGGTCTTCCAGAAGTGTCAACTGTAACTAAAGGTTAATTTTCAGGATTAGTTTAATCAAATGAATTGAAAGCATAAACCCGAAGAAATAATGAAGTGCAAAGGAACAATAAATGAAAACACATGAAATAGAACAATCTCACCCAATGTTTTCATTCTCCATGGCTGATCTCCATTACACCTTCTAACTTGTTGATTTGTGTTGCCCTCAGATCGAACGTGCGAGCAATCCTTGACGAAGTCCTACACAAGCTTTGAAGGATTTTCTTCTAAAATACCTATACCTAAATATGCCAAGACTAAGTGGAAATAAGATAAGAAACGCAACAATTTTTGTGAAATATCTAAGTATGTTAGTGTGTAAGTGTGTAAGTGTGTAAGTGTCTAATCTAAAAATGAGAGGAAAATAGCATTTTATAGAAAATGTCATTTTGAATGAACGGACGAGATCGACTTTCGATAGAGACCTAAAATTAGAGGACAAGATTAAATTTGATAATCTCTAATCAGGGTTAGGGAAAAATCATTAAGTGAGTGGTCAAGATGTCATCTAAGAAGATTGAATCGGCGGTGGAGAATAAATGAGATAACTAATTTAGAAAATAAAGATTTTTGAAAAATCAAGAAGATAAAGATTGCCTGATTTGTGAGATTCGAAAAATCAAGAAGATAAGAGATGAACTGAAGATCATATTTGGACAATCAAGAATCTGCTCGATTACTTGATTTTTGGAGGAAAATTACCATTTTGAATTAAGTTAATTCAGAATATGGATTTTGTGAAATAATAAATAATTGATTTTCCAATTATTTACCAAAATGAAGTGCCAGTTAAGATTGAGATGACATTTTAAATAATTTCATTTATTTAAAATGAGAAGAATATTAATTTTGACAATTAAATAATTAAAGATAATTATTTAATTTAGAGATTAATTAATTAAATAAATCCATTAATTTATTTAATTATGAGGATTAGTGACATATTAAATAAATGGAATTCATTTATTTAATAATCAGAAAGAAATGAATGAAGAAAGATAATTAAATAAATTTAGAAATTTATTTAATTAGGGGAAGACTTTAACAATTAATGATGTATTTAATAAATAAATAGAATTTATTTATTTAATAATCATGAAGAATAAACTTGGACATGAATTAATTAAATAATTATGAATTATTTAATCAATAGTCGAATGTGGACCAAGGACATAATTAAATGTCATAATTATGCTAGGATGAAAGTGGTTAAAATAGAGCTTGTAGGCCTAGGTCATTTTTAAGTGTCTACATTTTTCCCATCTTTGTCATAATGTAGCATGTCGCATTGTGACAAAGAAAATAAGTCAAAAATATGCCCTAGTGCAAAATAAGATGAGGAAGAATGATGAGGAGGGTTGAGGTATGCCCCCTCGAGAGGACAGACAGGTTCCAAGAACATGGGTGTGCTCTCAAAATTAATGAGAAGAATTAGAATATGAAAAGACAAAGGAATGCTAGTGCAAAAGATATGGATGATGAAGATGCAGACTAGATGAAAGAATCTTTCAAAACTTGCAGTAGGACTTTAATATTTATTGCTTTTAATCATCATTGGGTGACAAAATGACACAAATGGACAACAAACACCATGATATGACATAGAACAAGGTGTGCAAGGTCGTCCACTTGAAAAAAAGACAGTCACAAACAAGGAATGTCCTAACTCATACTAAGGGAAAAGTTGTCCCAGGCTTTTTGTCAAGATAATCCATAGACAGTAGTCAAAGAAAATAAAATAGGCCAGGAGATGTCATCGCACCTCTAAATCCTTCATGGGACCTCCTCGAGGTAGCTAGTAACATGACCAAAAAGACAAGACAGTAAAAATATAAGACAAAATAGCCAAGATAGTCAAAAGATAAGACAAGATAGACTAGAAAGATTAACAGCCATTTTATTTTGTTTGCCAATGTTTGTTTGTCAAAGATTGATTTCTTGTCGGTTTGACAGTTTTGACAGTTTAAGAGTTTTTCCAATTTTGATGGTGTTGACAGTTTGACGAGGCCTATTGTCAGGAAGGACACATCCTAAAAAAGGAAAAGGACATTTTGACGAGGTCCAAATTTGAGGACACATCTTGAAGAGGACCGAAGAGTGATGAGACTGACATTGTTTTGACAAATATGTTTTGGCAAGTTGATTGATGTTGACTGTATGATTGATTGGACTATGCTGTCTGATTTTGACCAACTTTGACATTGACATTTCGAATGACTATCTTGTGTCTGATTTTGACTATGTTTGACTTATTTAACCGATGTGATGATTGTGACAAATGCCATCATTTTATTTGGACCAACCTAAAAGGACTGACCTAATGTCTCGGGGACTCATCGACTGATGGCCTTGCCCACATAGCAAATGTGCAGAGACAACGTAGTTCGACTATGACATGGACTGACTAACATGACTGACTTTGACTCCATTTCTAGGATTTTGACATTGATTTGGATGTTTTTGTGTTTTTCTTCAAGACGTTTTATGATTTTTAGGTCTTTCTTTAGGACATTTTATGATGTTTTTGTCTCTCTTCAGGACATTTTATGATATTTTTGTCTTTTTGTCATTTTATGATTTCTTTTTTGGATTTTGACATTTAAGAGGATCATGACAAATGCATATGACTAATTCCTACACATGAGAATCCAAAGACAAACATGATTGTGCCCCTAGTCAAGTTGAATACCAATTGGCAGGTGATGACAACGTTGTTTGATGTGGGAAGGACGCATCCCGAACCAATGTGAGGACGATGACGATAATGTGATGAAAGTATGGAGGTCTACAGTCAGGCCAATAATGCAGTCAAGTAAAATTTTAGATAATTTTCTTGTATGTATTAGACTCGTTGCATTTGGAATGACTTGGTTAGGACTAGATGGGATGATGATTATCGTTAGACCGTTTGACAAGGGAAAGCCAAGATAGGTGACATACATGAAAGGATAAGAGGTGGCCTTGGTAAAGGATGGGAGACATGAGACTAAGGGAATTATCATATGATTTTCAAGGACTATGTTTTATAAGGACAATAAGACTATGATGGTCAATGACATGATGTTTCATGAATCGTGTATGACCGAAGGATAGACATGTCAAGATTTTTCCCAAAGCATGATTTATGTGTGCCAGTTTTATGTCAAGACCGAGGTAAGTTGGAAAAATGCGTGGAAATGATAGGGCTTAGATGAAAGTCAATGTCATGAGGAAGGCATGGGAAAATGAGACGACTTTCCCCCAAGTATAAAATTCCACATAGACAATTTATTTTACACATGATGCCTGTTTGCCATTTTTTCACCGTTGGATGAAATTTTTCTCTTTACTATTTTCCTAACTTTTTAATTTTTTTGGTGTCACCAAGACGCTTGTTTGCCAGGTTTTCATCAGGGTGACAATTTTTTTTGTATTTCTGATTTTGCAGATAGCCTGGATGCTTTAGATGACCACTAACTGTTCTGAATCCACTGATGGTGCCAATGTAGAGATTGGTGTTATGATATGTCAATAATGACCTTGTTGAAAGAGTTGTCTTGTCAGGATCGTAGTGCTTTTATACAACTGATTGGTGTCATTGTGATCCTTTATGAGACTAGAGTTGGCCTTATCAAAATACTCACATCGCAATAGAGTGCCATGAGAGTCCTTATGGTAAAGAGTTGCTGCCATGATGTGAAAGATTTGTGACGTGGGATTTTTGGACTTTAGGCGAGATGTAGGATTATGAAAAATGATGGTAGACGTGGAAAGGTTGTTTGGACGTTTGGATGAATCACTTTTTATTTTCCAAACTTGGGATGGTGGATGAAATATTTTGGAGGGATGGCATTTGAAACCAACACCTTTAGATTCCTTGCTTGATGACCATTTTGAAGGAGGTGGACATTTGTTGTATGTGGGAGTCCTCTTTTCTTGTGGCTCCACATTGTAATTAACTTTTTCTTTTGACATATTTTCTTTGCTTGATCAATTTTTCTTTGGGATCCATTTTAATTTCATTTGCCCACTGGTCTTTTTATCTGATTCATTGGCCTTTGACATTTGATTTTTTACTTTGTAAGAATTTTTTTTTGGTTGGTTCCAAAGGGAAGGTTTAAGATGTTGAGAATGACGGTTTATGGTGTGGGTGGAGGGGGTGTTGGCAGCAATCTTATGACAAGGATTTCTCATGGACTCCATTTTGATGTTTGTATCTGACAAAGTTGCCCCCAGTATCGAGGAGGTACCACTAACATTGTTTGATTTACTAACTGAGGAATAGCCAAGACCTTAATGTCTATAATTTTTCTAAAGCTATATTGGTTCTAGAATGCCTTGCTCATGTATTCCTAGTCCTTTGCCTTGATATTGCATGCTTTGACAGATTATATTTGTGATGGGGTATTTGTTGTTTTGAAAGCAAGATGCTAACCCATCATTAGGTATGTGGATACTATCACTTGTAATATTTTCATCTGGAAGAAAGACTGCTCTGACACAGATAGATGACACTAGTTGATAAAGTGTCTTAGCTTCACTGTCATGTTGGACATATTCCTAACTGATATCTTTAGTCTAATCATGTGACATGTCAGGTTCAGATGATTTTGTTGGTGCTTCTAAGGCAATGTCGAAGCCATCATTATGTTTAGTGTCATAGAGTTCAATGATTTTAGCTATAACTTGATCATATGCAAGCATGTTCCTAGTGGAAGATTCTTTTTCTGGAGGAATATCATCTACGTGTCCCATGAAGGCAAGTGTCTCATCGTGGGAAGTGTCAATAGTCGAGACCTTTATCAGGTTGGAAAGTGTTTGATCATAAATGGCGTAAAGGTCAAGGAGTGGATCGCTTTGGACTTCTTGGTCAATGTTAGGGTCTTGGTCGAAGATGGGGTTGTCATGGATTTGGACTTCTTGGTCAATGATGGGGTCTTGGTCAAAGATGGGTTTGTCGTGGATGATACAGTCGGAAATAGAGTCGTTGTCAAGGAGAGGTGTGTTTTGGATGTCATGATTGTCTTGAAGGACTTCATGGATGGACTGAAAGATAGGGTCATGGGATGGACTACCTTGTTCTTGACATGAGGGTGACATTATAAGGTCATGCTTTGGGCTTTCATTTTGACATGTATCCTCAAGTTTATTAAATGGGATTTGACTTTGAGTAATGACAAAAATTTTATGATTAGATGTGGCTTGTGAAGGGGTGACTTGAAAAGGATTAGGAGAAGACGTGGGGACTTGGATAGGACTAGTATGTGAAGGGCTAGGATAGGACATGGGTACTTGGATTGGATTGGTATGGGAAGGACTGGGGACTTGGACTAGACTAGTTGGTGATGACATAGGATATGACATGGAGACTTCAACTGTATTAGTTGGTAATGACATAGGATATGACATAGGGACCTGGATTGGATTAGAGTAAGGTTGACTAAAATGGGACGTGGAGACATGGGCCGGATTGATATGGTATGATGTGGGGACATGACATGAGTTGGTAGATAGTTGATAAGGCATGTAGACTTGGATGAGATTGATAGGTGAAGGACTAACATATGACGTGGAGACTCGGTATGGACTAGTGGATAGTTGGTTTCCCTTGTCAAAGCTAGGATAAGGGTGATAATTGGACATGTGTTGTGAATTAATGGCAGGATTTGTGTTAAGTGACTGTGGATAGTGGGGGTAGACAGACGAAGGACTTTGACTAATGGATTGTTGGTATGAAGGGTATTGATTTTTGGTTTCAATAAATTTTCTTCTAAAGTCTAAGACTTCTTGGTATTGACCTCTACAGAGCAATTCGTATTCAACTTTACTAGCAAGCCTATCAATATTTTGTTGAAGGGAAGACAAAGTGGTGGATGTCATGATGTTGTCTAAATGAAAAAGTGATTGTTGACCAAGGGAAATGACCAATGCCAAGTCTAGATGCCAAATGATGACTATGATGGACAATATTTCAGTTCTAGTTTCTGATAGAGATGTTTGAAAAAGATATTTGAAAAAAATGTTTGGATTCAAATTCTTGTCTATGACAGAGTTTAAATTTTAGTTAAGCAAATGTGTCGTTTCAAGTGGCAAATGCATTGCAGTGTGCAGATGTGTCATTTCAAAGATCAATTGCGTGTCGGTAATGCACATGCGTTGCAGAAGCACACAATGTTTGGGCACTAGTTTTCACAAATTTTATTGATAAACAGATGTGTTGCAAGATGTGGCAAATGTGTTTCAAAATGTCGATTGCATCATAGGATAGCATATGCGTCATTTTAGGCAACAAATGCGACTCAATATTTCATTTGCGTTACAAGATGCAGCAGATGCATTATTGATTGTTCAAATGTGGTGCGACAGCTCAAATGCGGCTTTTAATCAAGCAAATGTGACTCAATACAGGTGAATGTGGTGTTTAGATAACAAATGCGGTGCGATAGGTCAGATGCGACCTTTGAAATAACAAATGTGATGCAACAGGATAGATGCGTTGCATAGAATAGCAGATGCATTGCAGACAGAATGTATAGACCAGTTTTGACCGAATTCTTGAGGTTTGACTTGGTTGTTTCTAGATGTTTGAACGTTGTTTGGTTTGTTTCATCATCTAGAAAACATTTACAAGCACGATATTTTGACTATAATCAAACACACATGAGACAAGTACAATCCTAAAAGGACAATAGGCCAAGGGTTTGTATACTTGATACAGCCCACCTTTATACCCCGGATTGGTGATAAACATCTTTCCTTCTCGAGAGTGGATAGCTTAGAATTTTGGTGGCATTGGCTCCCCTCCACGGCTCAATAACGTCATTCGAGCATACCAAATTCAAATTCTTTGGGTAATGACTTCCCAAGAATTACTATCTCTACTCAAGGGGATCAGTAGTGAGTGTCTTCAAGCATGATACTGTACCCTGCACTGTATCAAGCAACGGTCAAAGAACAGTTGAACACTAAGACAAAAGGTTTTTAATACGGGCATTCCATTCGTAGGTCATGATCCATGGGGTGAGATTCCCCTTTCAGATCCATCTCGTTGGAACCACACGCGTGATTCTTGGGTTTTCCCCAAGAATCCATTTTTATATACCGGCTGGAGGTCCCTCGGTGTCAGGGTGCTACTGGTTTGAGTCATCTTGGGGTGAGTACTTTTTTCCACCAGAACAGGCTCAATTTCTAGAGTTAGTAACCATTTCTCTTACACCAAGGATCACTCGAAAGCACAAGGGGAGAGGATACTTCGATTATTAAGTTGTGAGGGTAATAAAAAAAAAAAGAATTGGTCTGGTTTCCTGATCACTGAGTTTTCACAAGGTGAGAGCATAATCACCTACCATTTGTTCAAACATAATCAAACACTTGCAAACAAAATTCATTTTAGAGCACCAAAGGAAATGTTCCTAAATTAAAAAATGAAAATAAGTGGTTTGAGAGATAAATCTTTGAAAAACATAGTTGCAAAACCATATGTCAGTAGTTTGAATATATGTCTTTGACCCATGAAAAAATCCAATGCCACATGCTGCCAACAAAGATTAGTAACCAAAAAAAAAAATTAATGATAGTAGAAAATTAAAATAGTGATAACTTTCTCAAAACTTAACGAAATTTTAAATCGTTTGAATCCAAAAAAAGCTAAAAATCAACCCTTCAAAACCCAGAAAGTATTTTCTAAAATTCTGCACCAAAAAAATGTTATAGGCAAAAGAAAACGCGGGTTTTAAAAGCTAGATTAAAAAAAACAACAAATACTAAAACAGCCATAACTTTCTCAAATCTTAACGAAATTTTAAACCGTTTGAAGTTTCAGAAAGCTATGAAAAAGGCCTACAAAATCTAGATAATCATTCTTAAAGATTCCATCCACCCATTTTTTTGTGCTCGAAAAAAGATGACGGGATTTCGTATGAATTATTGGCTATAACCTGCAAAATAGCGAAAACAAACAAGAAAACACAATTTTTTCTACAAAACGTTGGGTTCACCAATGTAACTAAGGGTTAATTTTCAGGATTAGTTTAATCAAATGAATTGAAAGCATAAACCCAAAGAAATAATGAAGTGCAAAGGAACAATAAACGAAAACACATGAAATAGAACAATCTCACCCAATGTTTTCATTCTCCATGGCTGATCTCCATTACACCTTATAACTTATTGATTTGTGTTGCCCTAAGATCAAACGTGCGAGTAATCCTTGATGAAGTCCTACACAAGCTTTGAAGGATTTTCTTCTAAAATACGTATGCTTTAATATGCCAAGACTAAGTGGAAATAAGATAAGAAACGCAACAATTTCTGTGAAATATCTAAGTATGTTAGTGCGTAAGTGTGTAAGTGTAATCTAAAAATGAGAGGAAAATAGCATTTTATAGAAAATGTCATTTTGAATGAACGGACGAGATCGACTTTCGACAGAGACCTAAAATTAGAGGACAAGATTAAATTTGATAATCCCTAATCAGGGTTAGGACAAAATCATTAAGTGAGTGGTCAAGATGTCATCTAAGAAGATCGAATCGGCAATGGAGAATAAATGAGATAATTAATTTAGAAAATAAATATTTTTGAAAAATCAAGAAGATAAAGACTGCCTGATTTGTGAGATTCGAAAAATTAAGAAGATAAGAGATGAACTGAAGATCAGATTTGGAAAATCAAGAATCTTCCCGATTACGTGATTTTTGGAGGAAAGTTACTATTTTGAATTAAGTTAATTCAGAATATGGATTTTTTGAAATAATAAATAATTGATTTTCCAATTATTTACCAAAATGAAGTGTCAGTTAAGATTGAGATGACATTTTAAATAGTTTCATTTATTTAAAATGAGAAGAATATTAATTTTGGCAATTAAATAATTAAAGATAATTATTTAATTTAGAAGATAAGATTAATTAATTAAATAAATTCATTAATTCATTTAATTATGAGGATTAGTGACATATTAAATAAATGGAATTCATTTATTTAATAATTAGGAAGAAATGAATGAAGAAAGGTAATTAAATAAATTTAGAAATTTATTTAATTAGAGGAAGACTTAGACAATTAATAACGTATTTAATAAATAAATAGAATTTATTTATTTAACAATCATGAAGAATAAACTTGGACATAAATTAATTAAATAATTATGAATTATTTAATCAATAGTCAAATGTGGACCAAGGACATAATTAAATGTCATAATTATGCTAGGATGAAAGTGGTTAAAATAGAGCTTGGCTTTGTGGTATTGAAAGAAGGGATAGCCATGGACCTCGAAAGGGTGAAGGCTATAATGGAACTACTACTTCCTGTCCACCAAAAGGGGTTGTAGTCCTTTTTGTGAAAGATCAACTTCTTCAATCGATTTATTTTAGATTTCGTAGGCATCATGAGACCTATCACATTGATGTTAAAGAAGGGATTAACATCTAAATGGACTCCTAAAGGAAAGCTCACTTTTGAGAAAATTAAGACTGCCATCTTCATAGATCCAGTGTTAGCCAACCTGGACTTCCCCAAAGACTTCCTGCTCTATGTCTATAGTGGCCAGCATAGCCTAGCTTTGGTGCTCACTCAGAAATATGAGGGAAGTGAAGAACATCCCATCATATTTCACTCTAGGACTCTCAAACACTATGAAACCAGGTATGATTTTTTTGAAAAGCAGGCCCTTACTATCATCAAAAGCCTAAAAAAGTTCTGATGCCTGGTATCGACCAATAGAATCACCATCCTCATTGCTCATCCCAATGTTAGGGAATGTATCACTGAAGGTGAAATACCCAAGAAGAGGGCCAATTGGATCACCAAGATCCTAGAATATGATGTGGACATCCACTTGACTAAGTTGGTTCGAGGAAGAGGTCTTTGTGAATACCTTGCACAAGAATTGGGCTTCCAAGCAGAAAAAGAGACTGACCAATTCTATGCAAACTAGTTCGAGTCCTATGAGTTGTGGGTTGCTAATCAAAGGTGATTTATGTAGATTGGGCAATACCCTACTGACATTTTTCCTCACAAAAGATGGTACTAGTGACTACAGGGCACAAAGTATGTACTAGTTGAGGAGGTTTTATTTAAAAGAACTTATGATAGAGTTGTTCTCCATTGCATGGAAAATCCCTAGGAAAAATGAATTATAGGGGAATTCCATAGCAACCCCAAGGTTAGACACTTTTTTTCCAAGACCACTACTTTAAAAATAATGCAGGCAAGCTATTACTAGCCTTCAATGTTCTTCAAGGCCCATCATCTAGTGTGGAAGTGTACTTAGTGCCAATATTTTGTTGACAAGCAAAAAAGCTTTGACATGCCATTGAACTCAATCATGACTAAAGAACCTTTTACACAATGGGGTTTGAATTTTCTTAGGATGATCAATCCCAACTCTACCGTAGGCCATAAGTGGATACTCACAACGACTGATTATTTCATAAGATGGACGAAGGTCGTTTCCCTGAAGAATGTTATAGAAACAAAAAATTTCAATTTTCTCAAGGAGTTAGTAGAAAGGTTCGGTTTTCCCAAAACCATAATTTTTGACAATGCATGAGCCTTCATAGGCTCTAGGATGTTGAAATTCACTCTTAAGAATGGAGCCTACCTCAAGACTTTTTCCAATTACTACCCATAGGGGAAAATATTAGCATAATCAATTAACAAGAACCTCATCAGATTAATAAAGGGCATTGGGTCAGAACACTAGAAGGAATGGCACAAGCATCTTCAAGCGACCTTATGGGAAAATAGAATTACACCTAAATAGATCATGAAAACTTCCCCTTATGAACTAGCATATGGAAAGGAGGTGTTCCTACCCATTTCCATAGAAATTTTGGCCCTACAATTGTTGAAAGCTTTGGAAGTTGAGGAGGACAATGGAATGGAGGTAAGATTGGCGGAGCTCCTAAGCCCCGAAGAAAAGAGAGAAAAGGAGTTTGACACCATGATCAGAAACCAACAAATATTCAAATTTTGGTTTTATAAAAGGGCCTCCAACCCTAATTTTAGGGAGGGGAGACTTGTGTTAAAATATGACAAACGAGTTGCAAGACTAGGACAACATGTAAAGTTTGATTCACAATGGAAGGGTCCTATCTACATCCATACATGCAAGGAAAATAATGCATACAAACTGGAAGATATGGACAATAATGTTTTGAAAATATCAATAAATGGTATTCATCTAAAACTGTTCAATTAAAATTTGCATAGTTCAAAATTTTACAGTTATGTACCATATGTAATTTTTTTGTAAAATACAGTTTTTTTGTGAATAAAGTCATGAGAGTAAACATGATTATAGAAGAAAGTAAGGTATCTTAATTCATTAGGAAATATTTATAACATCGTATGCCTTTTTGAGCCTGAGGCTATGAGAGAAGCTTAGAAGCCTTCTCATCAAAAACCCAAAATTACATTTTAAAGCAAAAGAGGAGGCAACATGAAAATAGCAAAAAGAAGGTCCAGCCTCCATTGGTTGCAATAGTCAAAAAGATGTGTTTTTAGGAATTCATTAGTAGGGTGGTAAAGGGTTGTTAGTACATGGGCATGTGGACATTACATGAACCTCAATCCTTGGCACTAGGGCTATAAACTAGGAACTCAAAGTGGTTCTTCCAATCAAGCCCAAGAATGTGCTCCACGTTATACGCCCTCAAGAGAAAGGAGGTCATGGGTCAAGATAGTAGCTGATGGCACTCCAAGTCTATGGTATGTAAGTCTATAAGAAAGGGAAGCCATGGCACCGCTTCCACATAATCAATGTGCCTTTGGATATTCATGGTGGATAGAATGCTAGCACCAGGCCGGATAGCCACTTGGACAATTTCACCAAACCCATCCAAGTATGCCGAATCAAACATAGCATGGCATAGCTCTATAATCTAGGGCTTGGAAATTTCTTGGTCCAACAGTGAGGCCACAAACTGAAAACGATGTTGAAATTGTAACATAGTTGATTCTCATCTTTCATGTCATCCTTCATGAGCACCCACTTAAACATGAAAACTATGAGGTCATCCTTCATTCCTACTAGGTATTTAATCCACTCACTACTCACCTCTCCTACAAAATAGTTCTACAACTTCTATCTCAAGAGCCAAATTGGGATTCCTAGACTAGACATAATGGCAGTAGGGAAGCTTATAGACTAGAAAAAGAGAAAACATAGTGAAAAGATCTCATCAACTCAATGCTAAAATCAGTGAGTATTTTTGCAAAGTAGATGTCGCTATTTATAGAAAAATGTGCACTAGGGAGGTTGGTGAATGGAAAATCTATCTCCTAACCAACAACAATGGAAAATGTATTAAGACGACGAGAAGGGAGGAATAAATCATTTAGAGGATCACCAACCAAGCCTTGAGGAATTAATTCAGTCATTGGGAGTAAATTCTCATGTGTACAACTATTCACCATGTGTCTGTCGTCATCACCAATGCCAACCTACTTGCTCATGTGAAAATGCATTTCTTAAAGGGCTAAATCCCTACTAAATTAAATGGAAATGTCTTTTCAAAGTATGCCTCCATCACTCAAAGTACACTTCCCATCGCTTAAAGCTTATTTATCAAAAGGATGGCATAAGGAATTTCCTTGTTACATTCTCACACTAGATTTGGAATTCATGAGGATTATGGACCCCAATCTACATGTATTGCCTCGTTGGCAATGCTTAGTGGCCCATTGATAATGACAACACATTTAATACATGTACATGCGAGAATTGAATGTGACCAAAAAGAAAAAATTTCACTAAGTGTTGGTATCCTAGAGAAACTACTACTCTAAAAGGGTTTTCTGCAAATCCTTCCAAGAATGCAACAATGGCAGAAGCATCATCTTCTAGTCGAGACACTAGAATTTTGTTCCAAAGGTCATGCTACACCAACATCTTTGGGGATATTTCATATTCTAATGCCCTAGCACCAAAGGATTGGAGCTTTGTGCATACCAAGACCATACAACCAGGCAATCCAATCAAGGATGAGGTGGTCAAGGATTTCGTGGATAACATCTTTGACCCAAAGCTACATGTAAACCCTAAGAGCCTTAGAGAGGGGGTGTTGTAGAGAATGCTCATCCATGGGTCAAATGAAGGTTTTGCAACTCATCTTTGGCATTGTAGCTTGCCACAATTCATACTGCCCTACACACATCCATGCCTAGAGATGGTTAATGCATGCACAAAAAAATTGACTAAAGAAATAGGGGTTATTAGTGGCAACAGGTTAAGGGTTACCATCATTTCAGAAACCATCCAATAAATGTTGTGCATCCATGCAAATTGGGAAGTTGAGAGATTCCAAAGTAGAAAAATGGAAGATTTATGGAGAACCAGAGACAAAAATTTAAGATTCTATGTGGATGAAACAACTAAAGGTTCGAGTAAAAATCATCTCATCTTCCCTTTGGTGGATAAAGAGTTCAATACAGATGCACAGGATGTCTTCTCAATGTTGGATTTTGTTTATGACTATGGAAGTGATGATGAGGTCTACAAATTCAACATGAGTTTGGCCTTCATGCTTAAGAAACAAAGGAGCAATAATCATTTCAATTTTTCTAAAGTAATCGTCAAGGGAATGCTAGAGAAATTAATAGAATATAGCACCACCAATAAGTTCATGTATTCCTCTTTTCTGGTACACTTGATTTTACATCAGAACCCTGAAATCTTTAGGGGTTTTTTTGTCACTCAGTAAGTTTGATGTAGCAAGGTTATTCAAGCTAGTGTCAACATGGGATTATTATTCGTTTGTTGATTATTTCTTGCAACCTGTACTCTTGGATTTGTCTTCATGCCCTACAAGAAGGTTTTCCTCTAAAGGTTTGGAATGGATGAAAAACCACTAGACCTTGATGGATTATTTCTTTGGAGCAGAATTTTATTTCATCAGATTCCATGGTTTCAATGAGGAGCCTTTTAGGCTTCCCAAATTTATAATAGATAGACTCCTTGCCTTAGAGGTATGTCGTCAGGCATCCATTATCAAAAAAATTTATGGAAGTGGGAGAAACAAGAAATCACTCTACACACTTCCCCTTGCCATCGCCAAAAGTCAGATAATGCTTGTAAAGTGGGAAGAACATGATGTGTTGACTAGCAAGTTGGATTTCCTAGGCTTGGTCCTTATTTGTGATACATGGAAATATAATCTTGTTGGGTGTCTTCCAACTATCAAACATGAAGCATGAGATTACTTTGATTCGAGGAAGAATCTGATTAAGAGGGTAGAGGTCTACATCGACCTAGCCTTTATACCATTTGAACGACCACCATAGCTCAACTTCTATCCTCGAGTGTTGGAGTTTCAGCAAAGCATCTAGATGGGCCAAACACTCAAAACACAACTCAAGAAATTGGGATGGTTACAAAGGAAGAAGGTGTATTTCTAGAGGTACAAGCAGGAAATCAAGAACCTCAATGCTCTATATGGAGAGGTTAAGCCAAACAATGAAACGTTTGATGAGATCTATGATGTTGAGGTTGGGTTTGATAATAGCAATCATGAATCAGATCAAGAGATTGAATAGGATCAAGCACTAGTTTCCACCTCCCCGAATCAAGCATTCAACGTAGGAAAAAGGAAGGGAAAGGGATCAAAGCATAAAGGATCATAGATCACATCATCCACTAGCACCCTACCAAAGGGAAAAAGGACCCAACAGTCTCCAAAGAGATTTTCCACAGCTACAAAGACCCAGGGTTCAACAGGATCAACTACCAAAGAGTCTAAATCGACCAGTGCAGCCCCTATGAAGAGGAGGCAAGTCTAGGATTTAGGCGGACCAAGCATATCAAATAGAGGAGAAGAAGAGGTAGACTCCACTCCACCAAGATTTTTAGCTTCAACAATCTAGGTAAGTCTTGTTCCTACTTTCTTTCCTTCTACTACATCTTTGGTTGCTACTACCCCCCATCTATAGAAAGAAATCCTCCATCCATGGGTTTAAACATCCTCATCCTTAATACACCCCTGATCATATTTGACAATGAAGCCCACAAAGAAACCCCGCAGACCGAATGTGCATCTTTCACTTAAATCGCAATTGATTCTTTAATCACCTTATCAAGTGCACCCACTATAAACACTGAGACACCCATGCTACAAGTTTCATCATCCCCATCTTCTCCTTGGAAAATGCCTCTTTTTCTACCTATTTCCCCTTTTAATCTTATGGGTGTCTCTCCTTCTCAATCCATACA
This sequence comes from Sequoia sempervirens, assembly GCA_007258455.2. Taxonomy (NCBI): domain Eukaryota; kingdom Viridiplantae; phylum Streptophyta; class Pinopsida; order Cupressales; family Cupressaceae; genus Sequoia; species Sequoia sempervirens. Next base: position 162,576,220 of record VDFB02256132.1, on the reverse strand, counting down.
TGTCATTCTGCCCTTTTCAATGATAACACTTTCATTTTCCTTTCTGCAACCTCAGATGGTCGAGGCCTCTCCTTCTGTCACCCTTTTTAGTCTCCCTACTGGTGTTTCGCTTGTTGCATAGAGAATTAATTCTGCAAAGAGTCTTCAGACTCTTATTGAAGTAACAAGGCAAGCCCAACAAGTAAGAAACTAGAAACTATGGGGAAAGACCACAAAAATCCCAGCTACTCAGAAGTTGGAAACTTGTTTTGATGAAGAGCGGAATGCTCTACTGACCATAGCTATGAGGCCACATACATCTAAACTAGAAGGAGAAATGAAGTTTGAGGATTAAAACATCCAAGTTGTGGGTCTAAATTTAAGTGAGACTCTCTCGTGTGACAAAGTGGTCCTAGCTAAAGAAACTCAGAATGTTGTCTACACTGACTATGAAAAGTTGGACAAGAAGTTAAAGAAGTGTGAGGTAGATTTGGTAAACGAAAAGGCCACAGTGGACCGACTACAAGTAGAAATCAAAGGAAAATATTTGGAGATGGCCCTCATGAGGAAGTTACAAAGTCAAAAAGGTGAAGCAACTAAGTTGCTTGAAGGAGCCCAAAGTGAGAAAGATCAACTTCATGCCAAGGTAGAAAAATTGAAATATGAGATCACGGTTGAACATGAAACAACTACAAAGCATCAGCAAAGGAAAAAGAAGCTAGAAGGAAAAATAGCCAAAATAAACGCTATATATAATGAGCTATAAAAGGTGCTATAGGAGATGGATTAGGAAAAGGACAATATGTAGAAGGAACTAGATAATGTCTGATCTCAAGCCTCTGATGACCTTCAAAAGACCTAGACAAAAATAGAAAAGGAGAAAAGAGAAAATCAATACATCGAGTCTATTTTGCAAACACACAACAAGGATCTTGGAAGGCTACGCTTTGAGCTTAAAAATGCTCTCTAGGAGAAAATCCAATTGGAGGAAGACATGAGAGTGAGGGAATCCAAAATCCGACAAGAATTTATCATAGCACAAGGATACAAACTTCTCTCAATGCTTAAAAATTTAATATCTACTCATTGGGAGAGGATCATAGTTGCGGTAGTAGCTCTGAAGCCAATTTTGTGGTTTCTAACGAATGTGCAAGAGTTAAACACAAAGGTTGGCCCAGTAGTTGACCAAATTCTACACACAATCACTCCTCGAGTAGAGGAATTAGGAGTGTTGATATCAAAACTATATAAGGCAACCAAGGAAACTCTAAAGAGTGTCAGGATTCCCAACCAAAGATTGGCTACAAGAAATCCAAATGAATTTATCATTTATAACTAGGTCATAGTGAAAAGCATAACTTGTTAGATGACATTGAATAAGAAGGTTGGTGAGATAAAGGAGTTCAAATTTTTTCTCCAATTCGGATTACCTACTCCATTCTCATCAGATGGAGGAGTGTTGATGGTAGAACAGATTGCAGAAACAATTAGGATCAAAATCTAGGACTCCACAATGCTCCAGAATTTGAGCTCATCACCTACAGTCAAGGAAATCAAGAAGGAAAGTCTTCCCCTTTCCATACTTTATTATCACATTGTTATTGTTTCATCAAGATGGGGAGGATTTTCTTTCAAAGAGGTCATTGATCTTGATCAATCCTATGAGACATTGTGCACTCTCATCCAACCCACTGATGGAGATTGAGAGACCCAGCATGCTACTTTCCTCAAACTTTGAGGATTATTTGAGATCTAGGTTCTTGCCTCCATAAGTGAAGACCCCCTGTGAGTCGCCAAAAACTGTGGATTAAATTTTTCCTTCAACGTTTTGATTTTCGGCGCTTGCTTCCTTCTCACGTTATGATGGCACCATGTCAGAAGGACAAAGGTTACTTGTGCATAAAAGTGTGCAATATGCCACATGGTGGTTGCACAAATTTTTTGTATCATTTTTCTTTTAGACCCAAATTGGGACATGTGTTTGCCTAGTAGGGATTTTCCTAAAACTATTCTCACAAATTCTTAGATAGCCCGCTAGCTTGCTGCATTAGCTATTTCATCGGGCAAGTTATTTCTTCCGTGGATGTATATCTTTTTGGGTGGAGTTTGTTGGAAAACTCAAAAAATTTCTTACTTTTAGCATTGGATGTTTGAGGTGGTGTCTTCATCCCTCATAGCTGATTGGATCATGTTTTAGACAGGCTATGCTAGGATCTGATTGTCTTCTGGCAATGTATCTTCATGGAACATCTGCAAAATCTGGGAACCATTAATGAAGTAGGTCAAGACTTTATGAGAAAAGTTCATTGTGGTCTAGTTAGGCCCTAAATCATATTGCAGTCAAGCAGGTGCAAACATTTGGAAATTGTTCATCTCTACTAGTTGTGGCAGTGGTTCTTTCTTTTGGCTATAAAGGGGGGCATGCAACAAGAATAGAGGAGATTTTCTTTTAGAGGTTGTTTAAAAAAGTTAGATTTGTACAAAGCGTTTTTCATGGTCTATGGCATGTATTATTTTTCAAGACTATTAATCAAATTGGCATCCAACATTTTTTTTTCAGTTGGTTTATTGCATAACAAATATTATTAAGGAGAAGATTTTTAAATTATGCATTTTTATGACCTTTATCATGAATTTCCTTTTCTTATATCATTTATGCTAAAAGATCTGTGTCAATTTTTTTTTTAAGCAAAAGGCCAAGGCCTAAAATTATATATTAATATGCATATAAACTTTATAGACATAATCAGAATTATAGTACTGATTATAAACAAACCAAATCAAAATTGAGTGAAATAATTCACTCATCTATCCTTTACCAACTTAGATCCACCAGATTGTAGCTTATCAACATAATATGTATGAACATGTTGCATACATATTAATATGCATCAACAAATAAAAGAAAAGTACAAGACTTAAACAACAAATTTTGGTTCCTCAATTTAACATTTATTCATTCCTCCATATCAGTTGTGCCTACCCCTAAGCCTTGAATATCATCCTCTACATTTGGTATTGCGCAATTTATGCCTTGCTCTACATTTTTTTCTAGCAACTGAACATTTTCCATGCAATTTTCATCCTCTCCTTCATTCATATTTTCTTTCTCTACATGTACATCTTCATTTTCCCTAGAATGATGTTGAATGTTTAAGATACGAAGAGGGCGACCATGTCTAATATGGTGATTAAGAAAGTATGACAAAGCATAAAAATATTCCATAAAATTATCCATCATTTGATTTCCCAATTCATTAGAAAACAAACTTAAAACTCTCTTCACTGCCCAAGGATCATCATTTTTTAGCCCATTTCTCATTTCCTCGAAAGCTACTATGAAACATTACTTTGACTTGAGGTATTTCTTAGGGAAAAGGCAACCTACAATTCATTTTCCTCTATCCAAATTATAAGCTTGCACACCTTGTAGAATCTCATCTTCACTCAACACATTCAGAAGTACCATTGTATCCACTATAACCTCCAAAAGATCAAGAGACTACAAAAGATCAACTACATTTGATAGAAAAATGGAGAGCATTTGTGATGGGAAAAGAATTCTTGGTGCACTTGGGGTAAGCACATGTTCTCCAATGACAACCCTAATGCTCTCAACCAAGTTAGAGCAAGAAACTCTGAAAACAAAAGACAATTCAAATTCCTTAATCTCCTCCAAGAATGGGTGTTCCCTTGTTCTAATTTTGACATGAACCATAAAATTTTTGACTAAATATTCCATTGCAACTCTTTACAAAAACCCAAATTTATAGCTTGATAACAATTCCCAGACCCAGAAACTTACCACTAGGTAAGGACTTCAAATAGAAGCAAAAGTAGGCAATGTATCTCCCAGACACAAAGCACACACTTGAAAAAACATATAACAGCTTTGAATTATCTAGAAAGATTTCAAAACACCCCATAAATAAACATTCGGTGAAAGTTTAAACTGAGAAACCAAACACATAAACTTTGCAAATGATTAGCAAAGATGAGAAAGTTTTACCACCATAGCACTGAAAGATTACAACCATGTGTTTTCTGTTGATGTGGCACATAACTAGAACCTCTTCTATTGATGAAGAAGAACCAAGAAACTCTTGCAAAGAATGTAACTCAGCAAACACTTTATAATGAATTGAAAGCATTTCAAAATGTCTGCCATCAAATAGCTTGACAAATAGCTCACGTGTATAGAAGGTCACAATCTTTACCATGATTAAACATAGTTGCTATTTCCCATTTAATTCCATAATTCTCCATACAATATCAAAGTATGGCCATTATGATAAGTGGTGCAATGACATGAAGGTACCACGTGCCATCAAAAAATTTCAAGGCATAAAAATTAATGATGAAACCTATAGCCTACAGTTCCTTGAACCACGAACAAACCAACTTTGAATATGCTATCAAAACATCCCCTCCAATTGTAATGCCACCTCAAAAACTATTAACACATGTGTCAATGCTAGACCCACCCATTTCAACCATTCAATATCTCACCATTTCCTTTGCACAATCATCCTCCAGTCGACATCCTTAAAAGCTTTAACATTAGAAGAATTTGTGCCTCCAAAATCTCCAAGTATAATCACCAAAAATGCATAAATCAAATTTTGAAAAATAGAAATGTTACAATCGTTGAAATTTTAAAATTTCAAAATCAAAACTCCTGCAACCATTTTAAAAAAAAGCTAGTAAAAAAAAGGCGGGTTATGAAAGCCTGGATTTTTCCAAATTGATCAAATATTGAAGAGGTGTATTTCTCAAGTTTGAATTCAATCCATAAGAAATTTCACTCTCATGTTGTTCATAACCTAGACTTGCAAGATGATCCGCCACAAAATTTCCTTCCCTATAGATGTGATTCAGATCAAAAGTTTCTAGAGGACTGAGTAAAACCCAAACCTGTTCCAAAACATATTGTATCTTCCAATTTGAGGGACTTATGCTACTATAGGAATTTATAATGAGTAATGAGTCACCTTCAATTGAAACTTTTGAGTATTTGAGATGTTTAATAAACTACAACCCAATAAGCAAAGCTTGAACTTCTGCTTGATTATTTGTGCCAACAACAAGGTGAACTGATTTTTCTCCAATGAGCTCCCCAACATGATTTATAATCACAACCCCTACACCTGACTAACCAGGATTCCCCCGAGATGCACCACCAAAATTTAATTTTACAAAACCAACAATAGGGGGAGTCCAGACTACCTTTTTCCTATCTTGTTTAACATTAACCTTTGGTTTCCTATTCCCTTTGAAGGGAATACCTAGTGAAGGCTAAGCCTTCAACTACTTAGAGTCCCAATCTATAAACTCTAATCCAACATGTTTTGAATTAAGTACATAAGTATTAACAACTTCACATATTGAATTTTCCAAGATTAGCAACACTTGATCCATATTTGAGGTTTCTTTACAAAAAATCCTTTTATTTCACTCCCACCAAATACAACAAACCACTGAAGAGGGAATGACTTTCCATAAACTTGCAAAGAAAGAAATTTTGTATAAAATAGGCCAGCTTGTGAACATTTCCCAAATAGTGAAGGGTGAAGGAGAAAACCAGACTGACTTATGTTTCACAAACTCCCAGCAATCATTAGCAAATGGAAAATGTAAGAAAAGATGATCAACCTCTTCTAGAATTGTATCACAAAGCACACATTTTGAAAAGAGCAACTATTCCTAATTTCACCGACCTGTCACTTGTCAAAAATTTGTGTTTTATTGCTAACCAAGAAAGAAACCCTACCTTAGGGAGAACCATTGAATTCCAATAGAAAGACATGGCTTTTTCTAGTTGAACTTGAGCTTCCATATTCATGACAACCTTATACCCCATTTTTACTGAATAGTTCCTTGATTTAGAGGGAGCCCAAATTAGTTTATCTGATTTGTCAATACTAAACACCACTCTTTCACTTAAGATCCTAATTAACTCCATTTTTTCAATGTCATATATTGAGGGATGTTTCAAATCTTTCCATACAACTTTCCCTGAATATGAATCAAAACTATAAATAGAATCACTAACTTTCCAACTCAAATTTTGTGACCAATACAATTTAGTAGATTGAAAATCGCACCAAGAATAAAGAGGAGGATAACCATTCCAAGAGTCTCTCTAGAAATTTTCTTTCATACCATCATGAATTTCCCAAGTTAATGAGGAGAAATAACTTTCCTACATACCAACATAAAATTCCACATTGTTGAGCCTTGCAGAAGGTTAGAAATAGTGAAAATACGCTTTGATTCCCCACAATTTAAATATTTAGATTGCATGATCTTACACTACTTAGAATAAGGTTTATCATGCATGTGCCAAACTAACTTTTCCCCCAAAGCCAAATTTCTTGAAGCCAAATTATGAACTCCTTCCCCACCTTTAATTTTATCCCTACAAACTTTTTCCAAATAAATAAGCGGAATTTTCCTTTTGTTATCCAAATTTCCCTTCCATAGAAATGAACAAATTATCTTCTCAATAGTAAGAATTATAGATCTAGGAGCCTTTAAGACCACGATAAATTAGTTTGGAATAGAGGATAAAACTGACTTAACCAATAAAATTCTCCCTGAAAGAGAGATCCAATGCCCTTTCCAATTAGCAAGTCTATTTTGCATACTACTAATGACCTTATCCTAGTAAGAAATCCTATTTGGACTAGAGAAAAAAGGAATGCCCAAATATTTACATGGTAATTCAGCTTCTTGAAAACCCAAAAGCTAAATAATTTTCTTTCAACAAAGGCTTAGTGTTAAGAACATATACTTTATATTTATTTGCATTTACACACTAATATGAAGCTAGGGTATACTTATCCAACAAAACCTTAATCTACTTTGCTTCAAATAGTATAGCAACACAGAAGTGTTTCATCAACAAACAAAGAATGAGTCACTCATATATCCATAGATGGAATCTTAATTCCTCTAACAAGATTTTGTGTATGTACATTATTTATAGAACTACTTAGTGCTTCAACTAAAATGATAAATAGGAAAGGAGACAACAAATCACCTTGTCTCACCCCCTGAGTTGAAATGAAGAAGCCTGGAGGAATACCATTGACCAAAACTGAAAAATTTTCTCCAGAAAACAAAGAATAGATCCATTTACACCATTTTTCTTGAAAACCAAACCTTCTCAAAATTTGCATTAAAAAGTCTCAATTCACTTGATCATAAGCCTTCAACATATCTAGCTTAATGATTAGAGTAGAAATAGAGTTTGAAGATATGGAATGCAATACTTCATGAGCAACTATAACATCTTCAACTATTTCTCTACTAGGTACAAAACCTCCCTTCTCAATGGAAATAACTTTCAGAATGATATGAAGCAATCTCATATAAATTGCTTTAGTAAAAATTTTGTAAACTGTGTTGTAGAGAGAAATGGGCCTAAAATAAGCAAAGGAGGATGGAGTGTTCACTTTAGGAATAAGAGCTATGTGAATCACATTGAATTGCTTCAAGATACTACCCAAAATCCTATACTCTTCCAATGCTTTCAACAAATCATTTGCAATAAAATCCCAACATTTCTGAAAAAAGCAAGTAGTAAGACCATCTAGCCTTGGAGCTTTGTCAGGAGGTATAGAAAAGACAACTTCCTTCAATTCATCAAGAGTAAAAGGCCTAAGTAGATGTACATTATCCTCCTAAGAAACAAGTGTTGGAATAGTATCCAACAACTCACTTTTATCCAAATCAATTTGATCTAACTTTCTACTTGAAGCTAATAGTAATTTTGAGAAGAAAGCAACCCCTTCACACTGAATGTCTTCCTCTTTGACTAATTTTTCCCCATTTTGACTATCCAAGATGGAGAAAATAACATTCTTAGACTTTTTAACTTGGGCTGATTTGTGAAAAAACTTTGTATTCTTATCCCCTTTTCTCAACCACAATTCCCTAGACTTTTGATGCCAATAAACCTCTTCTCTAGCTGCAAGATCTTCCCATTCATCTTGTAGCTTTTTTTTCAAATCAAAAGAACCCGGGTTAAGACCATTTTGAATAATATCTTCATTAACCTCCATAATATTTTTAAAGACAAGTTCTTTTTGATGAAAAACATTCTTAAAAAATATAACATTCCATTGTTTAATCTTTCCCTTAACATGATTAACCTTGCATGACAATCGAAACATGAAAGTACCATCCACCATAGGGGCTATGATCCACCATTCATGCAGTAGATTCAAAAAATTAGGATGACTAAACCACATCATTTCAAACTTAAAGGAGGATTTGGAATGAGAAGCAACCTTTTTATTATCAATATGTAAAGCTAAAGGAAAGTGATCAGATCCCACCCAAGGAAGAATCTTAGAAGATAAAGAAACTTTTAGATTGATTCAAGAAGGAGAGATTAAAAGTCTATCCAAGAACACAACAATTTGAAGAAAATCCTTATGCTTGTTTTTCCAAGTATAATTTTTGTTGCTTGGCTTTACATCAATCAAAGCATTATTACTTATAAACTCATTGAAATTCTCCAGAGTTTTCTGAGAAGGAATAATACCACCCTTTTTATCAGACTAACTAAGGATCACATTGAAATCACATACTAAAATCAAATTTTGAGAATCTAATTGACTCAAAGAATTGTTTAGCTCTTCCCACAATTGTTTCTTGCCAACAATAGAATTAGGAGCATAAACATTGAAAAGACCAAAACTCAAATCAAAATGAACAACCTTCAAAAACTGCCAATGTTGATTATTTGTTGAAGCTTCCACTAAGATAGTTTTAGGATTCCATAGCACAATCAATCCCCTTGATGCTCCTTGAGCAATAGACAAACATGCATTCCACCTCATGACCCATTTCTTGATGTGATTTTTTTTCTTGGGACAACTTGGATTCCTAAAGTAACACTATATCCGCTCCAAAATCATCAATTTGACGTTTGATGCAAGCTCTTTTGTTAGGGTCATTAATGCCCCTAAAATTCCACATAATAATCCTCATTCAAATTTCAAGGAACAATTCGCTCCCCTCAATCTTTTTTTAATACTACTATTTGAAGCAACTTGACAATCCATGTCTGATTCCTCTTGTAGTTTGACAACATTTTATTTCCTACCCCTCTTACTCATAGATTTATAAGCCAAAGGAGAAGGGTTTTGAGTGGAATCAACAAAAACCTGATCCCTAACAATCACCAAATCATTCAAAGTAGGAGCCACTGCACTATCTTCCTTCTCTTGCAACTTAACAACATTCGATTCCCTTCCCCATTTTCTAGGGGATTTAGTGAGAACTGGCAAAAATTTTCTAGTTACTACACGGTTATCAAGACCATTAACATTCTTTAAATCTTCTACAAGAGTTAACAAATCACAGGATGAGTCCTTTATAATACAACCATCCAAATTCAACTTCCTACTAGCTGCAATCTCCTCCTGAAATTTAACCACATTTGACTTCCTACCCCTTTTACTTGGAGATTTTTGCTCATTAAATGAAAGAGCCGGAGTTTGAAAAAGAGAAAGAATTTGTAAAAAATCAAATCTACACATCCTTTCCCCAACTCCATCTCATTACTAAGAGAACAATGAACTTAATCCAACATCATCCCTTTGAACTCCAGGTAAAAGACTAGATAAAACTGGCCTATTAATGGAAACTAAATCTTCCTCAATTTCCTCAAAAACTTCATTACATGAGGAAGCCATAAAATGAGATGAATTATGAGAGAGCCCCTCAATATTACCATCTTCTAACAAGGTTTGAATCTCCATAAAATCAAGAGGACCCATATATTGAACATTCTCACAAAAATCATTAGAACTTTCCAAAACAAGTTGTTTACTATCAACATGAACAAAACAAAACAATAAAGAAGTAATAGAGAAAACTTGTTGGAAAGAGACCACTAAAGTAGGAAGATAAAGATGAAGAGAACGGATGGAAGCAAACAGTTGAGAAAAAAGAGGTATAGAAGGAGGAAAATGCACATAAAACTTGCTTGTTCTTATCAATCCTCCAAGATCCAAGCCAATATTATGTGCTTGATGTAGAGGAGCAACCTAACGAGAACAAGACTTGAAGAGTGATCAGAACAAGTCGTGACCAAGCCATTTTCACTTTCCAATTGAGGAGAAAGATCTCGAACAATTAGGGTACTTTCACTACACTTACAATCCACAGGACAATTAACCAAAGGAGATAAAAATCGCTCTAAATCTATTTTTCCTTTTACAAGATTTAGTCTTGTGACCCAAAATATAACAAAATTTGCACACATTAAAAGGAATCTCAATGAACACTTTCTAATTAAAGAACCCTGCATTAGATTTGATTTTAGCAACATGTGGAAAAGGTCGAGCTGTTTCCAAAAAAAACACAAAATCAAACAGAAAGATGAGGATTTTGAAAAAAGGACAACTCAAGCTTTAGGAAAATGCCTAAATGGTTTGCTAGAATTTCAACAATGCCTGGCTCTTTGTATTCCAAAGGTAAAGAATATAGTTGCACCGAAAAGGGGATAAACCGAATAGTAGCCTTTCGAGGGTTAAATTTTTTTTCCCATGGTTGAATAGACAAACCAGACACCCTGTAAACCCAAGATTTAACTTTATAAACATAATTTCTAATTTTTTTTAAGAGAACAAAACTACAAAAAAACCATTGCCATTTTCAATGTTAAAAACTTTGGAAACCCCTTACCAACCATGAAAAATAAAAGATTGAAGCTCAACAATTGAGTGAGAAAAAATCTAGAACTTACAAATAAGAGTTGTATATTTCAAATCTTGAGACTGAGCAGATAACAAGTTCTTTGGAAGCACCACAAAATTCTTCATGGAAAAAGAACTGTTAAAATTCTTACCCACCGACGCCCAATGTCTCTTTTGTTGCTAGCCCTGACCCTTCGAGTCAAACAAAGGGTTGGAAGAACCCTTGCCCAAAGAAACATTATTTGGGAAAGTAGCTAGGGATGGACTATGTTGAGCTTGAAAGAGCCTCTACTTCATTAGATGACGTTGATAATGATCCTGATCTAACATAATATTATTTGAAAAAGATAACTTCAAGGGAATTTTGTTAGGAAAAGACAAAAGGACTTCATCCATAGAAAAAATGAGAAGCAGGACGATCAAAAGCCACATCTACCCACGAGCGAGAAGAACTTGATTTTCTCAAAAAAATTGTATTAGGAAACATGGTAGCATGATGATCAGGAATCCAAGCACCATTATGAAAAATAGACCCAGGAAAACCCTTAGAGCCATTAATCGTGCCAGAAAAATACTTTTTTTTTCCGATAAAAAAGAATTTTCATAAGAACACAGAGTAGATCTATTGAGAACTTCATTAGGTGCATTAGGAACAACAACTGAAGAATCCCTTGGAGCAAAAGGAATGCCATTATTCTATACATAATGGGTAGAAAAATTAAAAAAGTTACCATTAACGGAAAAGTTTGAACCCTATTTCATGTGGTCCCCCATTTCCCCCTAAATGGATATGTTCAATCTGTGTCAATTTTTGTGTAGATAGTTTGGATAATTATTTTGCATGTTATTAGCTTCTATGTTTAAAATCTATCTTTCAGAAAGTGAATCATGTTATTATACTCTTTCCTTCTCTTTAAAAGATTATGTTGAAAGACATATTATGTTGTAAGAGCAAGGATAGTCCTGTAGATATCTAAGTTTTCTTATTAATGTTTGGGGTTTCTTGCTTCTATTGGACCTTAATGGATACTTCCCACAGGGAGATTTGAATGACTACACTGTTCTTTTCTTAACCTTTTCCATTCGTTCTTTTTCCAACAATGAAGGGTATGTGGCATTCTGTGTACATCTCATCAGGAGTAAGAAATAGTTAAATTTTGAAATGTTGCAAAATCTTTGGCACATTGCCATTTTTTATTTTTTTTGCATTTATCTTTACCCCTTTCCTCAAACACAAAGAAGAGCCGACTTTCTTTAAATATCCCAGAGGTCATTCAATGAGGTACAATTTGGTCCCCCACTCATTGAACTTCCCATAAGGTTGTTTGGAGAGGCGCAAGTTTTTATGATCAACAGTTGTCTTGATTGATTCAATCAAGGGAATTGATTGGATAGTTAGTGGGAATTGATTGATAAATCAATGGGATTGATTGATCAATTAGTGGGATTGATTGATCAATTAGTGGGATTGAATAATCAATGGGATTTCTTTATTTTTCAATGGATTTGATTGAATAATCAATGAGATCAATTGATTTATTAGTCAATGTGTGAGAGGATACTTAATTAATTAATTAATCATTGGAAGAATGTGCAAGTAAAGATTGAATTAATAAATAAAAGTTTACTTATTAATGAACAATGTTGAGTCAAAATTAGAGAATTAAATAACTAATTTAATTATTTAATCAAGAAGTGGAAAAGTGGTTTAATTAAATAATTAGTAACAATTATTTAATATAAGAAGGGTGTTTGATGTTAATTAAATAATTAATGATAACTATTTAATTAAAATAGAAGAATAAGTGAAGTTAGCAACATAATTAAATAAATAGTTTATTTAATTAATCAAAAAGATTAATGATAATTAGGACATTATTAAATAAATATGATTTATTTAATTAGTCAGGGAGAATAAGGAAAATTAGGACATTATTAAATAAATAGGATTTATTTAGTCAGTTAGAAATGATGAATTAGAATCAATTAATTAAATAATGTAAAATTATTTAATTAATAGCATAATATGAAAATTGATAATAATTAAATAATAAGGGATTATTTAATCATTTAGGGAAGAAGAGTGAAAATTAGTAAAAAGGTGTTGCTCACAAATCAAGACAATTTAGGGTATCTACATTCTGCCCCTCTTTGATATAATGCATTTTTATAGCATTGTGTCAAAGAAAATTCAGAAATTTGTGCTTAGAAGTTTCCCGGTATGCCTTGATGACAACGGGATAGGGTGATGCCCCCTCAGAAAAAAATTCAAATTTTGAAAAAAAAATAAAAATTGGGAAATTGTCCTGGCAAGTCAATTTTATAGTGTTGAGTGTGTTGGTAGCAAAAGATTTTGATTTTAGGACCTTTGGGGTGTTTGTATTTTCATTTGAAGTTTGAAGTTGATGCATACAATTATAAAAGGGGTCCAAAATCCCACCCTAAAGTCTATAAATAGGCCCTATGAGGTGCAAAAGATTTCATTTGTGCATTTTTTGTTTAGAAGTTTGAGAGCTCTGAGAGAAGATTTGGTGAAGGATCCCTACCAAAATGTTGCCTGTTCTAATAGCTATGCACCACATATATCGAGTTTGTTCATTCAGACGGCTAGAGGGCTTAAGGGATGCGATATGTGACCATTCCTTTCCTCATTTTTTGTTCAATTTTTTCTAGATTTAGGGGATCAAAGAAGACCAATTAGATGCAATGTTGTTTCTACTCTTGGGTCATAGAGATAATAGAAAATAATGCAAACAACCACAATCTGCAATCCTAAACTCAATAAGATCCAATTCGATCAATGAAAAACGCACAATAATAGATAAAACTAGATTTCAAGAAAATGATGCCTTCACATTCACTGTATTGCCATGGATGACTTCCATTGTTCCTTCTTTGTATGCTTTTTCTCTCAAAAATGGGTATGCTACTCTTTCACTATAATCTTCAAGTATATGTGATGATTGTAATGATGTGGGCACCAAATTTTAAGATTTTGTGGTTAGCCATCAACATGCTATGAAGGCTTTCTTTTATAGAGATGCTTGTTTTAAATGAACAATCTAGATTCAAAGATCAAAGATGAAGATTAACAGTCGAGCAATTTAGGGTATCTACAAATAGTATTATTATTTTGGTGTGCTTTTTAGATATTTTTATTTTATTTAAATTTGTTTTTATTTTTTATCTATTTTGAGGTGTCATATTGCTAATGTTTATGCTTGTTTTTCCTTGGTCAATGATATCCATCCCTTGTTTTAATTAGATACATTTTAAATCATGTTTAAGTATCTTTTGATCCAAGTGTGATCATTTACAACCAATTATTTTGGCATATTTTATTATGAATCATATTTGGGCACTTTAGAATAAATGGTCAATTTGGAATCACAAGATATTAGTGATCAATAAGATCATTTACACAATGAATTTTATTCATGGTTGAAATGAGTGAGGACAAAATTGAATACATAAGAAGATATCAATTTTAAACCTATCACAAATTTGATATTAATCATTTATGATTTTGTTAGAAAATTTTGTTATAGTCAGTTACCTTTTGATTGCCATGGTGGTTCCAACCTAGAAAATGGTCTAAATATAGCATATAGACTAAAAATATATTGGTGTAATATAAAAATTAAGCAACTTTAAATCTAATATAACATTAATTGGATTAGAAAAGTGATATTGAAAAATATCTAATTATTTTTGTAGATTGTAGAAAGTAATACAAAAATGATAGACGTAGAAATAGAAATAATAGAAAATAAGGAACCAAAGATGGGACCAAAGACTAAGTGTGATGATCAACAGTCAACAAAGCAAGAACAACCAATCAAATTTTGACTAAGTTGGCACAAAGCGTACCTTTCAGCTCCAGTAGTTTTAGCAAAGATAGGACTCAAACTTAACTAGGGGCACCCCTACGACTGTGGATCTAGGCCCCAAATTCATAGATCATGATTTTTGATAGGAGAAATTAGTGATTAATTCTTTCTATAAGAGAGATTTTTCTCATCATTGTAAAGGTCGACTAATTGAAGTCAAATTGGCTACCTAAAGACTAGATACATTTCTTTTTATAGCTTTATGCAAGACATTTGAACAATTTCACAATTTTTTTCACCAATTTTCCACAATTAGGAAGGAACTACATGAACCATTACCCCTATTCAATGTATGGTTTTAGAGGATGTACAAGCGGTTGCAGCCACCTTACACAATGGCTGAAAATATTTCTATTTAGGCATATCTTAAAGCCATAGATCCCTTGACCAACTTATTTTTGCAGAGAACTTACCTTCCTGATGATATGGATTCTTTGTCTAAAGTATATCACTCAAGATGCAACATCAGATAAGTTCTCAAGCAAGAGGTATGGGAATGGCTTTGCCTCCCCTAGGATGTCTTGGAATGCCCAATTCAACCCCTCTATTCAATACAGTTCTAGGGATGTCTCCATCTACCTATGGACCTTTGGCTGAATTACACCCTCCACCCACATTACCATGGATGCTCAATGGTGGGACCTTAGACTCTTCCCACCAACATCAAAATTCTCACAATCAAGCTAGAGGATCTAACACCACACCCCAACCATCAACTACAACTACTGCAAAAATTGAGTGCATTGCTCATCTGACAATAGAGTTAGAAAATCTGAAGAAAAATTTATCCCAAGTGACCAAGGAGATGGCCTAGTTCAAGCTCAACCCCCCCAAAATTAGAATCAAAACTAGTATCAAAATTAGGGAGGGTATACCAACCAAAACACGAACCAAAATCAAAGGAGTTTCCAAAATCAAAACTTCCAAAACTAGAACTATCAGAATCAAAATAGGAGATACAACTAGAGACCCAACAATAGACAATAGGACACTAGACCAAATAATGGAGGGTTTCCCCATACCTATCAAGCCATTGAAGATAAACTACATAGTACTGCAAATGCTGCAAATCTGAACTTCATGACTAACTAGTGCATATTACATGACATTGTTGCACATTCTAAAGTTAACTGCTTGGAGCTAGTGAAAATCGTTAAGATGGCACAGGTTGATTCCCAATCACCACAAGGTAATCCTAACAAAGGTGGTGGATCAATTGATACTTCCATAGCATTTGAAATGTGCGATGAAGAATATCAGTTTTCCATGTAGGGAGAAAATCAACCAAAAGCAAATACATATGATGCCTAGGCTTTTCAGGCCAAGGGAGGCCATTTTCTAAGAAATCGGATTAAGAGTCCATTCACTACATCTGCCCCCCCCAATAATATGGTTCCCCCAAATCAGAAAGCAGAAAAAATATGCCTCCACCAAAAGGCCCACCTAAGTTCCCAAACAAAGGCAATTTTACTTCCATTCCTAAATAGTAGTATAATAATAACATGGAATTTGATTTCATTTCACAAATGCAAAAACATATGAATTCATTATCATTCTTTGGCATTCTAAAGTGGTGTCCCACTCAACAAAAACACATGTTGAAGGCCTTGGACAAGGAAAATTGGTTGAAAGGAAAGACAAAGGTGACTCCAGTTGCTGACATGAATGCATGCCTATATAAAAGTAAGATGGGGACACCCTTGTTCCCTTTGAGTCTAAGAATTTTTGGGAAGAATTTACATAACTTCCTTTTGGATTTTTGAGCCTCAGGTAATGTTATTCCTTTTTCTATTTGTAAAAATTTGGGCTTAACCCTAGTTCAAACTCATAAGAAAGTTATACAGTTGGATAAAACTGAGGTCAATATCATAGGGGAATTAAAAAATGTGCATGTACAGATTGGATCAGACCCATGGATTCAAAGCTATATGGATATTCAGATTGTCGATATCCCTAAAACGTATGGCATGTTATTAAGTCAAGAACTGATGAAGGATATAGGAGGTTACCTCTCCCTGGAATTATCACACATTTGGCTGCCATGGAAAGGGGTAGCAACTCAGATCAAGATTGAAAGTGAACCTTGCTTGAAGCATATGATCATAGAGAATTACCATCCCAACAAAGTAGCTTATTTTCAAATTGAGATAGGTGTTTATAAGAGGGAAGCATTTTTAGGAAGCATTTACATAACTACCTTTTGGATTTTCGAGCCTCAGGTAACATTATGCCTTTCTCCTTTTGAGTCTAAGAATTTTTAGGAAGAATTTACATAACTACCTTTTAGATTCTGGAGCTTCAGGTAATGTTATGTCTTTCTCTATTTGTACAAAGTTGGGCTTAACCTCAGTTCAAATTCATAAGAAAGTTATACAGTTGGATAAAACTGAGGTCAATGCAGTAGGGGAATTAAAAAATGTGCAGATATAGATTGGATCAGACCCATAGATTCAAAGCCATATGGATATTCAGATTATTGATATCCATGAAACGTATGGCATGTTTTTAAGTTGGGACATAATGAAGGCTATAGGAGGTTACCTCTCCCTAAAATTCTCACACATTTGGTTTCCATGGAAAGGGGTAGAAACTCATATCAGGATTGAAAGCAAACCTCGCTTGAAGCATATGATCATAGAGTATGACCATCCCAATGAAGTAGCTTATTTTGAAACTGAGATAGGTGTTTATAGGAGGGAAGAAATTATGACCTTTCCAATGTTGAATCCTTATTGCTCATAGCCTTTAGAAGATAGTAGCCCTATGACCACTGTTAACTAGCAAGTTTTAATTCAGAAATTGCAACAAGACAAGCTAGTCTTGGGAGAAAAAGTTGACTTGTGGAGTTTGTTACTCTCGAATTGGTGTCAATTCCATTACCAGAATCATTTTGAATTGACATGTTAGCCCTGTTTAGACATTTTGAATCATTTATGTTAGTTAGGAGAGACTTGTAGGTACAATCCTAGAACATCTCTGATTCATTTTCCATTTGAAGCCAAAGTTGTGACTGTTTTGACAAGAGCAAACAATACCCAAGAAGAACTCTTATTCCCAAATATTCAAACTCAAATCCTATTTTTTGATTCACAAATTGAGATTGAAGAATTTCATAAATTGTCTAATACCCCTACCCCTACTAATCTTCCAATTCCCAAGGAATTACTCAAATGGAAGATGGACAATAAAGTTAATGATCATGAGGGGTCGTAGGAAATAATTTTTGTGCAAGTTTTTGACCTGAACAAAGTACTCAATAGTCCTATGAAACAATAGTCCCCTAACCTTAGCATACAAGACCAGTTAGAGCTGCCACCTACTCCTCCTAAATATTCATCCATGTCTGACTTGAAGAAAGTAACACCAGCCCCAGATCAACTTTGGACCCTCAAATTTGATGGTTCTAAATCCAAAATTGAGAGTGGAGCTGGAATAGAACTAACTAACCCGAAAGGGAAAACTTACTTTGCTTCTTACAAGTTATAGTTTGACTATACTAACAACGTTGTAGAGTATGAGGAACTTGCTAGGGGACTAATTTTAATGCATCAAAAGAAAGTAACAACTCTGAAAGTAATGTGAGATTATGAGGTAATTGTTAAGCAAATACACAACCATTACACATGCCATAATAAAAGGTTGGTTCCATATAGAAACATGGTATGGAACCTGATCAAGGATTTTACCACTTTTAGTATTAAGTTGATTCCTAGAGAAGATAATTAGATCGCAAATGCATTGGTTGTTGTTGCTAGTACCTTGGAACCTATGCAAGATTCCAAACTAAAGAGGTTCTTTGTGGAATTATTGTCGATTCTAGCCATTCCTGACAATTTTTGGAACTTCTAGGTTTTCAATGATGATCAACATATCCTTTCCTTCTTGGAAAGTTCAAATTTCTTCGAAGGAAAAATCATTGATGAGTCAAACAGGGATCAGGGAGATTGGGATTCAAAATATTGTGATGCAGAGGGTATAATGAACCTGAAAACCAACAACATTCCTAAGGGAATGTTAGAACTAGAGAGGATCTTTGATTCTAATCCTTGGTCCCATAAAAAACTACCTATTGATGTTGATAGAGGAAATTATGAATCACATAACTTGGCAGATTAGGGACTAGAGAGAAACATATTCATTAGCAAGACTTGTCCAAAGGACATTCGAGATAAAATCTTGAAGGTGTTGAAAGAATATTTTTCTGCGATTGCTTAGGGGTATGAAGATCTGAAAACCTTTGATACTTCGGTCATAACCCACACTCCTTTAAAACCCCAAGCAAATCCATTCCATCAGAAGCAATGACCGGTTAATGCTTTGATTGAACCTTTGATTCTCAAATAGGTGTAGAAACTATTGTCAGCTAGAATCATTTTTCTAGTAATATATTCAACTTGGGTTGCAAATCTAGTTCCTATTCATAAAACGAATGGGGAAATTAGGTTGTGTGTTAAATTTTGAAACCTTAATAAAGCTTCATAAAAATATATCTACTCGCTTCCTTCTCTTGGTGAGGTGCTACAAATAGTTAATGGCTCATAGATGATGTCATTCCTAGATGGCTATTTAGGATACAATCAAGTGCTATTTAACTATGAAGATAGAATAAAGATTTATTTCACCACCAAGTGGAGGACATTTTCCTACTGAAGAATGTCATTTGGTCTCATTAACACTGGAGCCACTTTTTAGCATGTCATGGATGTTGCATTTAAAGATCTAGTAGGTAAATGTATTATCATTTACATAAATGATCTAACTATATTTTCCAAGAACATGGAGGACCATGTTGTAAATTTGTCAAAGGTCCTTGGAAAATGTATAAGCTATAGTGTCTCCCTCAACCCAAAGAAGTGTGTGTTTGGTGTCTCAGAAGGAAAACTTATGGGTCATATAATATTAGAAAGATGGATTTTAATTGACCTTGATAGAGTGGATTCCATCCTCAAACTAACCATGTTGGAAAACAAAAAGGAGATGAAGTCCTTCCTTCGAACGATAAACTTTGTAAGGAATTTCATAACTAGATTTGCAAAAAATCATCAAACCCCTCAATGAAATGATGAAGAAATATCCAAAGATTGAATCGAGTAATGAGGCCAAGGTTGCCTTCTCACAAATTAAATAGTCTATCTTAGAGGCATCTATTTTAACTATCCTTGACTATTTAATGCATTTCTATGTTTACGCTTTCACATCTAATCATTCATGTGTTGTTGTTTTGACACAGTGGAAAGACGAGGGGGATGAATGGTTGATAGCTTTTATGAGTTCCCCCTTCAAGAATACTGAGATCAGGTACCCACCATTGGAGAAGCAAGCCTTCACACTAGTAAGAGCGGTTAAGAATTTTTTGACATTACATTCTACACAGTCAAATTATAACCATAGTTTTTGACCCTATAGTCGAGCCCCTTCTAATGTAGAGCGAGTTGGGAGAAAGAAGGGGAAAATGGATGACAATTCTATAGGAGTTTGACCTTGAGATTCACCTGATGAAGCTGGTCTGAGGACAAGGCCTATCCAAAGCCATGGCAGATGTTGATCCCAAAATCACATGTCAGTAGTACACAGTACAATCACTCATGAGTGACCCTTGGTATTTTGATTTGATTTTCTTGTTGTTGAGCAATAAGTGTCCTGATAGGATGAATACCATGAAAAGAAGAGCACTAAGGCTAAAGAGTGCTCATTATATGATCAAAGGAGGATCCTTCTATAGGAAGAATTATGAAGGTGTCTATTTATGTTGTCTAGATCAGCAGTAGGTGAAGTAGGCCATTGTTGAGTTTCATGGAAGACATGGTACTGGGCATGGCTTAGTAGATGCCATGGCACATTAGATTTTGAGATTTGGCTACTATTGGCCTCATGTGTTCTAATATTCTCATCAACACGTTAGGACATGTCACACATGTAAAACTTTAGCATCTAGAGGATGCAACCCAACAATGCTCCTACAACCCGTATGCGAGGTAAGACTATTCACCCAATGGGCATTAGACTTTGTTGGGGTAATTAATTTGAATTCTTTTATAGGTCATAGGTTTGTTTTGACTGTGATTGATTATTGCACACAATGGACTAAGGTTGAACCTTGCAAGAACATCACCACCGATGGTGTGATCAAACTCCTCAACAAACATGTCGTTACCAGGTTTTGGGTACCGTTTGCTCTAGTATGTGATTAAGGCCCAACCTTTTTTTTGGTGCAATTTATTCAATGGGAATATGAACATAAAATTGTTTTGAAGTATTCATCTAATTACTATCCATAGGGGAATGGGGTAGCAAATTCTACCAATAAGAATTTTTTGGAGGTAATTAAGAAGTTGCTAGAAAGTAATCCTAGGGACTAGAACACACAACTGAAATTTTCCTTATGGACAGATAGGACTAGAATCAAAGTTTCCTTAGGAAACTCATTGTTTAAGTTAGTCTATGGCTAGGATCTAGTCTTCCTTGTCCATATATAGATACCCATTCTACAGTTTATGCAAGAGTTCTATTCTAAGGATGATAGGATAGAGGTCCGACTAGCTAATTTGCTTGATCTAGAATAACAGAGGGATGTTGGTTTGTAGTAGTTTTCCAAGCATCAAGTTGTAGTCAAATGCCAGTTTGACAAGAGAGCCAAAATCAAGGACTTCAGAATATTAGACATTGTGTTGTTATGGGATAAATCCAGAGAGAGGAAGGGTGACCACCAAAATTTTGATAGACTTTGGTTGGGTCTGTATCAAATTGCCAAGATCCTTGGTGAGAATTCTTTCCAACTTAGCACTTTAATAGGAGAACCTATTCCATTTCCAATCAATGGAAATTTTCTCAAACATAAATTTGTCCCATGAAGGCTTGATTTTCCATCCATTGTCTATATGTACTTTAGTTATTTTCTTGTTTTTGGTTTTTTTGTTTGTTTGTTTTATTTTATTGTTTTCTTTTTGTTTTTGGGGACTTTAATTTTCATCATTTTGATATAATGGGTAGTTGTTCAAAAGCATACTAAGGGTACTATTACTAAGAAATTGATTTAGGTATTTTCAGGTATGTCTATTGAGCTCTTTCATTTCAAAATTTATGTTTTATGTATGTATCTTAATGAAAGTTTGAAAGGTTAAGAACAAATAGGTAAATTTTAAGTGATCTTATAAACCATAGTTGAATCTGTCACATATTAGATAAAATCATTTCTCTCCTTAAGTTCCTATTTGTCTTAGGGTGACTTTATCCATGATTCAAGTGAACAATTTGAGTTCCAACATTGTCATGAGATCCACCGTAGTTCTCAACCTAATTTTCATATTGTTATGTTTGAGTATTGAGGGGAAAGATAAGAAAATAATTGCTTCCAAACAAAGCCAATGGAAAAGAAAAGAAAAGAGAAGCATAAAAATAAATAAACTCAATATTATAAGAATGATTCAAGTATCTCTATCGTGGCTATGGATGCCTACATGGCAGTAGAGCAATTCTTTGAGAGAACTAGAGGTATCTTCATTGTGGCTATAGATGCTTGGCTGGCAATGGAGCAATGTCTAAGATATCACTACATGATAGCAAAAATGACTCACCTCACGTAGCTTGAATCTTAATACAATTGTTCAAAGGATAGGTAAAATATTTAAGGAGGGGATGAACCACAACTACACACACTTAGATTCAAAGTTGTTATTTTTTATTCACAGTTTTAGATTCCGGCTCAACCTAGTTTACTGTAATTCATCATACTCGAGTTAAAACATTCATAAACCAGATGTTCTAGGTGACTGAATTCTTTAGTATCTTGAAAATGGGTAAACCATTTTCCTAGTCAAGTCACCAATTGTTATGCCTTGCATAACCACCCCATTTTTTTTGGTCAAAATGGGTGCTCCTTTTTCCTTTGGTGTTCTTATTCGAGCTTTGGGAGTTATTCTTTTTCTCCTATGTCCTTGTTTACTTTTCTCTATCGGGTTCAGGTTTCAAACTATCACTAGCAATTGTTAATTTTCAAAGTTCAAGTTCTTGTTTGCATTCCAATCCCGATCCCCACATTTTACCTTGTATTTTTCTTATTCTTTAGGATTCAGACATCGGATGGGAACTGTCACCTTACACCCTTAAAAGTGTAAGTTCTTGTTTTCTTTCTGATCCCAACCTCCACTTTTCTTCCTTGTGTGTTTTTCTTGTGTTGGAATCAGACATCGGATTGAAACTAGAACCAGAAACTTTTCCAAGTTCTTGTTCTTTTTTTCATCATGATCCTGATTTATGACTCCTTTTGTGTGTTTTGGAATCAGACATCGAACTAGAACCAAAACAAAGAACTTTTCTAAAGTTCTTGTTCCATGTTTTGTCTTGATCTTGATTCCCGCATTTGTCTTTGCCTGTTGGGGTTCAAATTTCAAACCTTTGCTAGAACTTTGCACTAACTAAAGGTTTGGTCTCATGTCTTGTACCTATACCATTTCCCACTTACCTTCATTCTTGTGATGGTGCATTTATGAATTTCACCCTGATATTGATGCACAACCTGCCCGCATTAACTAATATCTTTTCACATGCATAAATTAATTTTTATTCCCGCCGCTCCTTGATTTTCACTCATTTTGGCTTGTAGACTTTGACAAAGTGAACCAAAGTGGTGTTGAGGGTTAGGGTTTGCATTTTTTTTTCAATTTATTGTTTTATGGTTTTATGTGTCGTCGCGTTTGTGAGGTAGGTGCTCATTTCTTCTATTTTTCTTGTTTTGGTTTTCCTATTTTTTTTTGTTCACATTTCTTGTTTGTTGTTTGTTGTTTCTTTTTCTTTTTCATTCTATTTTCTTTCTCATTTTCTTGGTACAATTTGTGGTGCACTTTCGTTTCCTTTGAACCCTTTGGCTTGTTTTCTATTCTTGGTTTTGGGATTCCTCCATTTTTCTATTTTTGTCCATTTTGTTATCATTTGTGCATGGGTTTTATGTTCCCGTCATGCCCTAGTTTACCTAGGGTTTTTGTACTACCTAGATATCTAGACCTGCTTTAAACTTGATAAAATTTGAGTTTCGGCCATTACAAATCATAATCTGATCCTGAAGGAAAATGTAACAACTTTGTTATATTTATTTAGATGCCTTTATATTTTTTGATTGCCTTGATCCCAATTCCTGTGACTCTAACGAAATTGGGATTCAGAGTTGCACTATATGCTTAAACCATCATTTGGGTCAAGTCTCAAACCATTTCTTGATCTCTGATTTTCGATGTTTTATCGAGATCGAAGTTTTGGTTGTGACTTCAAAGTGCTCAAAGGTTTTGACAATGTATCAATTAGTGTCTTGAATCCAATCCCCGCTTTACCATCAGGATCAACTTTTGGATGGGCACCAAACCCATGACATAGCTTTAGGTTCCATCATTTAGTGTCATCCTGATTCTAACTTTCGACACAATGTTGGGATCAGAACTTGGAGTTGACCTATTCCTGCTTATTTTCCAAAGGTCTAGATCCAAACCATTTCCTGATTCTGACTTCAAATGACTCATTGGAATCAAAACTCAGAACCTTACTCAAACTTGTTCACTCCTTTGGGTCTAGTTCCTAAGCCAAACCCAATTCTAACTTTCACTAACTCATCAAGATTAGAATTCAGAGAGAACCCTTTACCAACTCTATTTGATGAGTATCATTGCTTGGTATAAACCTAATCCCAATTTTTTATTACATCGCGGGATCAAACTGATCCATGAAATGAAACTAAATCCTATTCATTACTATAGGTGTATGTGCTGAACCAAAACTCAATTCTAATTTTCAATAGTATTGAGGGGTGTTGTATTAATTCCATATTCAAGGTTTTCCCCAATCCCAACTTCTAATATAGTTCATTATTGTGCTCAGAATGGTCAAGTTCTTGGTTCTATCCTGAACCTGAAACTCGAAAACATTGGATTAACTTGTAAAATGGATTTTTTTCTTGAATGAATGGAGATTTAATATGAATGGTAGTGCTAATATGTTCTTCACCTGTCTTCTCTTTTTTTGATAATGGTCAATATTGTAGGTGATTAACAAATGTTTAATTCAAAGGAAGAGGTTCCCAGTGAAGGAACATCAAAGGGGACAAGGGTTAGAAGGTTGAAACTACAATAGGTTCTTGTTGTGATGAAATACAAGTTCCAGGGAACCCCAATACCATCAAATTTTGGTTTAGATGTCATGAAGATTACAAATACATTGGTGGGTCACATTGATTTGAAATAGTTTTATGATGACACTTTTTAAGAAGATGCTTCCCCAAGGGCAAAGAGAATTGCAGACTCTGGGTTAGCCTATGTGGCTACTTTCCCTATTGTTGTGCAATTTTTGGAGTTCATTTTAACTGCTACAAAAAATTACAATACAACTCAGAGGCAATGCATTGATTCACAAGGAAATGTGATCATTGATTTAACTCCAAGGATGATTAGATTGGTCTTTTATTCTCCTCCTCATGCTAACCCTAAGATTATTTCTAAAGCGGATGCACCTAAACACTGGGTAGCAGATGAGGGAGGAAATAAGAGGCTTATTAATAAGAGGTGGCTTAAGATAGAGAAGAAAGTAGTTAAAAAGATTACACCTAATCCTAAGAGGTCTAATTTCTCTAAGGATATTGGTGACATGATCACATTGTTAGAAAGGGTATTTGGAAAGGAAGAGTCTCGTACCTTTGAGCATTGGATCTTTCCATTTATTCAATTGGTTATGGATGGGAAGTAATATTTGGATTGGGGAAAAATAATTTAAGACAACATCCATGATCAAATGATGAAATTAAGGGAAACCAAGACATTCTACATGTCTTCATACATGATCTATTGGGTTTGCAAGGATGGTACAGTTTCTAGGGTTAACTATTGTGGGATCAATGGATGATGGTCTAGATCAAAAGAGAGTATGGGAACACTATGATCAACTAGAGTTGAAGGCAGCAAAGAGGCATTTAAAAAGAGTTAATGATGAATTTTTATATGTTATCATTAATCAAATCATAGGAGACATTGGTTTTAGGTTGTCAAAAAAGGCCATGGAAATCATTGAAGAGTGGAGATATTGGCTTATCAATTATTTAAAACTGTTTGGATATGATGACACCCTTTCAAATTACCAAGGTGTTGTGGTGATAGGTGGGTTTTAATGGAGTTTTCTCGACAAGTGGTTGAGGTAAACACCAAGTTTTTTGTAATGCACAAGATTTCCTACCATTCATTCCTAATGCAATCGGGGCTTTATTCTTGTTCATCTTCTATGACAGCTAAATCAACAATAGAGGAATTTTAGTCAATGAATCTCAAACATCATACATCCAAGAAGGAATTTGATCCTAAGAAGAAGATGAATGGTTTATATGCTTCACTATTTCCTCTCCATTAGCCACTTCTTGAAGACTTTTGGGCTAATTTGCAACATTAGTTTGAAGTCAAAAGAAGGGGGTACAAGAGGTTGACTATTCCCCAAATGAAGGACTTAGGGGTGAAAGAAGACATACCAGAGGGTACTTCTCATCATGGGATCACTCTTGATCCTCGCTATGAAATGGATAAAGTGGAGACCAAGGATTTGGAGCCAATTAATTGGATGGAGAAGGAGGAAACCAACACCCTTAAGGTTTCACAGGTTATGGTTGATAGAAGTGTGAAATGGTTCAATGTTCATCTCAAATAACCAAGAGTTAAGGCTTCAAGAAAGAAATATTCTAGTAGTGATCCTTCTTCTTCTATAGAAACCAAGCAGTATAAGAGGTTGAAGAAGAATACTACTGTCATAGAAGAACCTACCCTAGTAGAGGAAGAGATCATGATAAAGAAAGTGGAAGAAGCTTTGAAATAGGCTTAGGCCACTTATGTTTCTATTGTTGTAGGGGTTATTTGAGGTCTTGGTGGTACACCCATAGCAACTGTGTACCCTAGGGAAGAAACTATTAAAGAAGGTCCTTCTATAGTGCCTATGCAAATAAAGGATGCCCTCTCACTACACCATTGACTACAGAAACAAATACTCAAGAGGAGATGGTCCCAGTAATTGATGTGATAAATTCACCTATGCCCTCAGAATTTGAGGAAACTCCACCTCAAGAAGAAGAAAGAGTAGAATGGGAAGAATATATTCAGAGGGTTGAAGAGGAAGTTGGAGAAGAAGACACTAGGTTTGAGGAAGGAAGTCTTTGGGATGAAGCCCAAATGAGATATGTTTTTATGGAAGTTTTGGAATCAAGGAACATTGAGAGGGGGGGTGAATCAGTCTTCTACAAAATTTAACTTTATTAACTTGATCTTTAAACCACTTATAGCATTGAACCAAAAGAAAGATGCAAGAACACAAGACAATCAACTATAACACCATAACACAAGGATTTTTATGTGGAAACCCTATTAGGGGAAAACCCATGGTGGAGATTAATCCACAATATGAGTATACTTAAAATAAGTGTTTACAAATGGGGAATGCACATGCATTCAAGCGCACTGCTTAGAGCTCATTTCTAAAATACCAAAACGCTCACTGCCCAAAAGAAGAATCACTATCTTACAGACAACTAGAGTGGTTGAACTATGAGATAGCATCTACTAATTCCTGAGTATAGTTTTGGTTAAGCACATTAATCACATTCTTCGCACTCTGTCTGATTCTACTCTTGAAAAAATTTCTGCTTTAATTTGGATCACAAAAAATTATTCTATGCAAGTGAAATTGCACACAATCGATCTATATTCCTTCTGAATTTCACATCATAACATAACACATGCCAAAATGATAGAAGTAATCGATTATATATATCCACGACTAGGAATTAAATCAACTACATGTTGGCTTCAACAAAATATAAAACATGTACAAACTGTCAACTCAATCCATAAACAATTATTAATGTGAACTAATCAAATTTAGCCACAACATAGTGAGGACCCAAAACACCATGATTGAACACAAAACACTTCAAACAATTATTCCCCGAATATCCTTAACACGCTACAATCATCAAGTCGGCCTTTCTACACTGTTAGACTAAAAACTGATAAACCAGATCTTCTAACTTGCACACCAATCAATACGAGGCTCTATGATTCAAGGATAAGATAGTCCATACATTGAAACACCTTCCCTGAGATCCACAACACAAAATGATAACAAGAAATTATGTATGAGCCAATGTACACAACTCTTTCGGATGCCCTATTTTAGCTTTGACAGTTAATCACATATCTTTAATCAAACTCCCGATATAAGCAAATACTGAAGTGTGGATGGGATTACTAATTAGGGTTTCCATCAATGACAAAAAAAGATGACTTATGTAGTGTCTATTGCCAAAAATCTCCCCCTTTGGCATTGATGGAAAAACTTAGTAAAAAATGACTAGTGTCGAAATCAGTACCAACATGAATACAATGCAATCCACAAAAATTCATAACTCCTTAAAACTTCACAACTCCCCCTGAGATGAATATAAAAAATTTCAATGTCCCACACTCCCCCTTTGACATCAATGGCAAAGACAAGAATCTGCATACCAAAAATCATACAAAATTTCTATGAACAAATTGCATATGTATAGACATGCATTTCTGACTTACATGGACTGGAATATATTTGCAAAGTTGTTCTTCAACAGGCTTAAACTAGTGTCCCAACTCTTTTTGAGACTCTCCAAAATAGTCATGTGACCACATAACAAGTAGGATTGCATCTCTGTTAACTCAAGATTTACCAGATCGCTAACAGCCATAGCATCATGTGCTTCCTTCAATGCACTAAGCATTGTCTCCATTTTAAGACCAATTAGTCCTCTGAGCTCACATACCCTTTCAAAAATTATGTACTTTTCATGCTTCAAACTTTTAATTTTTTCAAGCAAGGATATGATTTAACCTTCTTGCTTACCCATAGAAACAATTAGATGATCAAAGGCTTGAGAAATATCTGCTAACTGTTTCTCACATTCCTTAATTTTATTCTCAGTGACCTTAGTGAATTTAGACAAAGATTAGCATGACTTGTAGATATTTCCACCCTTACATAATGCACCTTGAATGTTCTTTTAGTAGGTAGCTAATAATTATTTATCATTAGTAATCATACACTTTAATCTACTAAACTTGTTTGCATCAAATTCTTTTTGGACTTTATCCTCAGCTGACTTCTCAAGAGACTCAAAGTGAGTACTTATAGAGTTAATAAGTTTCTTCAGCTGACAGGAGGGAGAATCATATGAATCCTTGACATGTGTGGGCATGATCTTCTCCAAGATACTGGATGCGAGACTTAGCAGCTCACTATCCTCAATGTGAGATTTCAGTATCTCCTCCCTTGCTTTGGCTTGAGAAAATGATGCTACCTTGAGCTTCTAAATAGGAGATAAAGTGGCCAAGTTGATAGGACCTTCAACCAATTTAGGGTCAAACTCCTCCTGTTGTTCTTCTAAAAAATTCTTTATTGCCTTTGCAGTGTCTCTTGCTTCCACAACAACCTCCTTTGCCTCAACCTTCTTTTCTTCAATCATAGATTCTTGCTTGGCTTTAGGAATCTCTACTTCCTCAACTGATATATCTTTAGGATCTTTAGTCTCCATAGGAATTTTAATGTATTGCATATTTGGAGGGTTTTGAATGTCCTCAATTGTGTCCTCTTTCACTTGTTCAATTTTTGGACCAGATGGGACATTTTCATCATGAATTTCTTCATAAACAACATTATATTTGTTCTTCAACAGAACTGCCTTAATGATTTTCTCAGTATCTTTTGCCACTTCCTCAATCTACCCGATCATAAGCTTAGTCACCCTTAATTTTCTCTTAAAATCCTTTTTAGCATCATTGAGGATTTTCTTCATTTCTTCTATTGACATTACCAAACATAGATCAACAAGTATGCATTCTCATTTGTTCATCTTCAATTCTTGCATTTACTCTTCTCATTTCTAAGACTTCATATAACCCTTTAGGTAACTCTGACATTATTTCTATGAGATTCATATTGAAAATATTCAAATATTTTATTGTGGCTTCTTCAAGAGTTCTCTAACTGACACTATCAAAGGTTTCATACCATTCAAAAAGTGGTTTGAGATTACCATCTTAATTAAATCTTTTTCAACTTCCACTACAAACATACTTGATCTGTTAGTTTTCACCTTTTTCTTTGATTTCTCTTCACCAGAGGGCATTCCCTTAGAGACTTTTGATGCCTTTGTGCCCTTATGCTTGATTTCTCTTACTTCTTCATCTAATTCAGTTTCTTCATCATCTTCGACAACAACATAGACTCTTGTTCTTTTATCCTTCTTCCTCTTTCCTTCTCTTTTGGATGTCTTGACTTGAGCTTTTACTAGTCTTAATTTCTTTGCAGGACCAGATGAGAGTGTAGAGCTCCTTGTAGATCTAGGTCGGGCAGAGGATGTTGCTAGACTAGAAGACTCAGTTCTAGCAGACTCTCCTTCAACTTGTTCTCTTTTCCTCCTAGCTTCCCTCACTACTTCAGCTGATATGCCCATGCTTTTTGCAAAAGCTTCAACTTCCTTTCTCACCTTCTTGACTGTCATAGGCTTCTTCAATTTTTCATGCACTTACATATCCTTTTCTTCAAAGGTACCAAACCTTTCTTCTATCGAATCTTGAGGTTTACTCAACAAGTGTTGAGCATAAAAATCCAAAATGTGTTCTTCAACCTCATATCACATAGGCATTATCCAAACTATTCTAGGTTCTACTACTTCCATCAAACATTGATCAATGTCAACCATAAAGCAAATAGTATCCTTATATTTTTCCATAATAGATGCAGGAATCCTTTCCATAGCTTGCATTTCACTCTAAAAGCTTTTGAAGTAACCCAAGATAGCAGTTTTCCTTGCTTTGCTGTCACCAATTCTATATAAGATGTCTTGATTTGAATAGCTATAGGTTTGTCACCTTTCCATTGCACTTTACCAACTCCTGGAACTTCATTCATGAAGTAGAAGAATAGGCATAACAGTAGATTTCCATACTTGAAAGAGTTCTTCTTGTCCTTGATTTTTCCAATATTTTCAATTAGCTGGCCTCAAAGTAACTCATATAGGTCATATTCTACATTTTCCTTGACCATTTGATAAGTTGCATAGATTGCAGTACCAGATATAGAGTTATCCTGGCTGGAGTGATAGATTTTATATCCAATAACTATAGAAGAAAATTTTACATCCAATTCAATGATTTCATTGATTGTCATGGCTCTCTTGTCAAAAACTGAACTAGTTGCCTTAGTGACTATTTGGTTCTTCACATATTTCAGTGTGGGAAACCCACCTGATGAATTCAAAATAGTAAAAATATTTATAGATTCCTTTGTGATCTTGAAGGGATGACTTAACCACATGAACTCGACATGCACTCAACTTAGTATGTATTGAACCCATTCATTTTTGTCAAACACGGGAAAATTTACAATTTGAGTGAAATTCTTCTCCTCCAAAGACTTAAATTTAGGCTTCACATAGAAAACTTCTCCCACAATGTGATTTGTGTACAGATTTAACAACTGGGAGCTTCCTAATTCTTCAACATTCACATGAATATATGCCCTAATATCTTCAATGTGCAAAACACCATACGGAACAGAAGAAAATGCACCTAATGGTTCTGTCTCAATAGATTTAAACAAGTGCCATTTTAATTTTGGGTTGGGCCTATCCTTAATATTAATGACTAACAGAGCAGCCATTTTCAAAAATTTCAAGTGCACAAGTTTTGTAGATAAATACCTTTCGCCAAACTAGGGTTTGATCATTGAATCGCCTTCAGACTTGTATCTCACCAAAATTCACTTGCAAAGCTCTCCAAACTTCTTCTTCTCGAAATGCAATGTGACAAATGACAAATAGAACCTTTTTATCATTCACACACCTAACCTTTTATCACAATAAATTCTTTTGCCCTAGGTCTTCTATACACCCTATTTTCATAGACTATGAAAGAAAATTCTTCTGTGGATCTTCAATTCTGCATCCACAATAGTTCCCAAAACATCTACAAATCACAAATGCAATCATTGCAATTTTCCACATTCTAGTACCAACTACCGGCAGGGGCTTAAAAGATATTCTTGAGAGCTCCCCCTAGGCCAGAGGCCTTAAACTAATTCTTAGAGGAATTTCCAGCACTAGATTCTAGTGTGGATCCATTTCTTGCATTAGAAACACCCTTCTTCACCCATGTCTTCTTCATTTGATTCTTGACCTCATCCGTAGTGATTTTTCCTTTTCCCTTATCATCCTTTTGCATATTTTTCCCTTTGTTTGCTAGACCCTTCCTGCTTCTATAGAATCTTGCAATGTGACTAGGTTTGTTACAATTATAGCACACAACATCTCTCTATCCAAACTTGTTATTCCATTGATTTTCTCTTGATCTACACTAGTTAGCAATATGACCAAATCTATTGTAGGCATAACATCTAACATTTCTATTGAAAGAGTTGTTTGTCATATTTTTTCATTCAATTAACTTATGACCAAACTTATTGCAATTGAAACACTGACCTGAGAATGGTGGACCACTTGGATTCATTCTACTTCTACATTGAGCAGCCATATGACCAAATTTATTGCAAAAAAAAAAAGTATCCATTGAACTCTTGAGCATTTGGTGTCTTACCGAATACCTTCTAGCTTTGCTCATCTGATTTCCTTACCTAAATTTCCTTTGACCAAATCCAGAGCTTTCTCCTTTCTCATATCAAAGACCTTGATTGCCACTTCCAATCTTCTAACTTTGAATTAGTTCATCAAGCTTAGTTGAGCTAACCTTGAACTTCTCCTTGTATTCATTTGTAGTAGCAAGTTCATCCCTAAGAATAACAATATGTCTTTCAAGCTCCTCTTCATTGTTTCTGGATTTTTGCAATTCAAGCTCTAGCTGATTGAATCCACCATTAATTCTATTGAATTCTTCAGATATTTCTTTCAAGGACTAAGCAAGATTCTCTTCATTCTTCTTTTTCTCTTCAATCTCCTTGTTCATCCTCATCACAATAGATTCCATCTCATTCTTTAGACCAACATCATCTCTGGTGAGATTTTCACATTCCTTTGTCTTTTCCTTCAGGGCTTGACTTAGGTGATAATCTTTCATGCTTTTACTTTCTTTCTGTTTAAGCTGATCATAGAGATCCTTTCTCTTGTCCTTGGACTTATTGATTTGATCTTTCAATGACTAAATGAATTTCTCAGCATTCATGAGGCTTGTTTGCAATTCCCAGACTTCATATTTTTACTGGTCAAGATCATCTAGTGCCACCAAAAGTTGTTGTTGAAGACTTCCATAATCCATTGAATCACTTTCCCAGATCTTCCCCAAGCTATTAAACTTCTTCCGAGGAACTAGGATTTGATACCAATTGTTGGAATCAAGGAACACTAAGAGGGGGGGTGAATCAGTGTTCTGCAAAATTTTACTTTATTAATTGATCTTTAAACCACTTATAGCATTGAACCAAAAGAAAGATGCAAGAACATAAGAAAATCAACCACAACACCATAAAACAAGTATTTTTACATGGAAACCCTGTTAGGGGAAAAACCACGGTGGAGATTAATCCACAATATGAGTATACTCAAAATAAGTGTTTACAAATAGGGAATGCACATGCATTCAGGTGCACTGCCTAGAGCTCACTGCTCAAATACAAAAAGGATTACTACCCAAAAGAAGACTCACTATCTTACATACAACTGGAGTGGTTGAACTATGAGATAACATTTGCAAATTCCTAAGTATAGTTTTGGTTAAGCAAATTAATCGCATTTTTCACACTCTCTAATATTACTCTTGAAACTCTGTCTGCTTTAATTCAGATCACAAAACTTTATTTTGTGCAAGTGAAACTACACACAATCGATCTATATTCCTTCTGACTTTCACATCATAACACAACACACACCAAAATGATAGAATTAATCGATTGTATATATCCACGAGTAGGAATTACATCAACTACATGTTGACTTCAACAAAATAAAACATGTACAAACCATCGACTCAATCCATAAACAATTATTAATGCGAACTAATCAAAATCAGCCACAACACAGTGAGGACCCAAAATACCATGCTTGAACACAAAACACTTCAAACAATTATTCCTCGAATATCCACAACATGCTACAATCATCAAGTTGGCATTTTTGGACTGTTAGATTGAAAACCAATAAACTAGATCTTCTAACTTGCACACCAATCAATACAAGGCTCTATGATTCAAGGATAAGATAGTTCATACATCGAAACACCTTCCCTGAGATCCACAACACAAAATGATAACAAGAAATTACATATAATCCAATGTACACAACTCTGTCGGATGCCCTATTTTATCTTTGACAGTTAATCGCATATCTTCAATCTGACTTCTAGTATAAGCAAATACTGAAGTGTGGATGGGATTACTGATTAGGGTTTCCATCAATGACAACACCAAATGACTTATACAGTGTCTCTTTCCAAAAAGAAGATGAATAAAAATAAATACTGGAAGTTGCTTGAAAACAAGTTGCCTAAGAGCTAGCTGCTAAAGAAGAAGAAGAGAAAAGAAAGAAAGATGAAGAGCTAGCTCAAGAGAGTGAAGCTAATGAAGCACAAACTAAGGATGAGGAAGAGGCCCATGCAAAAGAGCTTGAATTAAAGGAGAAAACTAAGCAAGATAAGTCAATAGAAGAGGAACTTCATGCAATGGAGTTAGAACAACAAAGATTAAGGGATGAAGAGGAGGTTGCACAAAAAGAAGAGATGAAAACGATAGAAGAAATTAGAGCTCAGAATGAGAAAATGGAATAGGAGAGATTGTAGAAAGAAAAAGAAGAACAACAAAAGACTTCTTCTGAGAAGATAATAGAAATAATTTCTTCTACACCTCCACCATTAACACCTTCTAGTGTCAATAGGTAACAACTCAGCAAGCTGCCCCTACATGGCTTAAATTAAATTTAGTAAGAGACAACAAGTTCAAGATCAGCTGGTGATTTGGGATGACATAGTAAAAGAAGTTGACAAAGTGAAGCCTAAGCACTCTATGAGGCTCATTGATGATGGAGATTTAGTAGCAGGCATTGCTACCCTAGTGGCTAATAAAGATGATTGGGAGCTACAAGATTCATATTATCAAGTAAGTACTATCAATCTAGGTAAACAAACTAGAAATCGGCAAATAAATCTCATTGACATTTTGGCCACCACTACCAAGTCATGACTAATCGAAGACAAGCAGGCTAAGGATGATCTTAAGGCTTAGGTAGGACAGATGAAATATTTTCTAAGAGAATTGATTGCATCCACTCCTAAATAGCCAAAACCATCAGAAATTCCTATTTTAATGAGTCATCAAATGGCGGATGGGTTGACTAAAATAAAGAGGAAATCACAAATGATGGAGAAGTGGATTGACCTTCTTAAGAAGGACACGAAGGAGCTTTTCACTGCTAGTTTGAAGACTTATACAGAGGTAGGTGAGTTAATCAAGTCTTTGGAAGGGTATATTAAGTTGCTTGGAAGAGAAGATGATAAATATGTAGGGCATATGAAGAAGTTGAGAATATTAAAAAGGCTGCCTAAGGTAGATGTGATTGAATATGCATTCTGGAAGATCAAGATTTTGGTTATTTTGATATATGTATGAATATATTGATTTTCAAAATAGAGGTCCTCATGGAGCATAGAAGAATATTGCAACATGCTCAACAAGATTTATTTGATGAAAGAAATTTGATTAAAGGTATTGTTGTTGAAGTGCTTGATAAGGAGGTTTCACCAAATGTTGGGTTGATTCCTTGTAGGAAATGAAAGATCAATGGAATAATAGATTGGAGGACATGATTAAGAAAGGAGATGATGATGAAGGGATTTTTCTGGATAATCTTATGGACATTAGGTTTTATGTATGAGACATTGCTCGGAATGTTGCCCAGCTGCAAGATATGTATACAACCACCACCAAAGAGTATGAAAGAGAAAATTTCAAGGTGGAATGGGTAGATGCATATGAGGAGGAAACTATACAGCATATTTTTAACAATATGGATGATTATCTCAAAAATAAGGCATCCAAAACAACTAAAAGTAGCTAAGTGGCAAGGGAATATTCTATTTTTTGAAAA
This sequence comes from Sequoia sempervirens, assembly GCA_007258455.2. Classification (NCBI taxonomy): domain Eukaryota; kingdom Viridiplantae; phylum Streptophyta; class Pinopsida; order Cupressales; family Cupressaceae; genus Sequoia; species Sequoia sempervirens. The sequence continues at coordinate 162,540,509 of VDFB02256132.1, read as the reverse complement.
GGGATGGAATCAGCAAGGTCAACCAGGTCTAGTTTCCTTGTGGACAACAACACCTCCAGATAAATTTTGAAAAAAATAGACAACTCCAAATCAATTTGTGATGGGCCAAATATTAGGCGTGATGATCAACAGTCAACAAAGAAAGAACTCCTAGTCAAATTTTGACTAAATTGGCATAAAGCATACCTTTCAGCTCCAACAAATTCAACAAATACAGGACTCAGACTTAATTGGGGTTACCCCTGTGATTGTGGATCTGGGCCCCAAATTCATGGATCGTGATTATTGATAGGAGAAATTAGTGATTAATTCTTTTTATAAGAGAAAATTTTCTCCTCATTGTAAACGTCAGTTGATTGAGGTTAGATTGGCTACCTAAAGACTAGATACATTTCATTTTTACAGCTTTATGCAAGACATTTGAACAATTTCACAGTTTTTTTTAAAGTTTATTTTCACAAGTTTGTTAGTTTAACGGTAATGTTGATAGACAATGGTTTTCTATATGCCAATGGATTTTTCTGCACATAAATGTCTCCTGATTGATGAAAATCAATAGAATATTATGAATTTAAAACCATCTATTATTTTATCTGTGGATAATGTTTCTTTTTGTTTATTGATCTATTAATTTTGGTAATGAGCTTGTGGTGTTTTACTATTAAAAATTGATTCTAAAAAAAAAGTGATGATGAATGGTTACATGTTTTAAATCTGTACTGTGAATGGATGCGATGGTATGAATCGTTTCATGAATTGTGTCATTCTACAATTTTAGTTAATTGTAAAATGCTCATTATAATAATTACATGTCTAAACTTAAAGGAAGTTGTGTTCACATATTGTTGTTCTAAATCCCTGATTGATCTTTTTCTATTTTATTTGAAACCCCCATGTTAAATTACTTTGTACTATCCACTTTTTACTCATTTACTAGCAAAGGCCCCTTGAATATTATAGTTGCATGGACCACTGAATGATGAAAACACAATTGAGAACCAACTATAGAGACCTTGGAAGATAGGTGGTTTTAGATCAGTTATCTTTTTTAGGAGAAATAGAGTAGAAATATTTTGTTTTAATGTTGTTGTGTTACTTTTGACCATCAACAAGTCCCAACCTAGAAAATGGTCTAAATATAGCATATAAATTAAAAATATATTGGTGTAATATAAAACTTAAGCCACTTTAAATCTAATATAACATTAATTGAATTAGAAAAGTGATTGAAAAATATCTAATTATTTTTGTAGGTTATAGAAAGTAATACAAAAATGACAAATTAGACTTAGAAATGGAAATAATAGAAAATAAGGAACCTGGGATCAAAGGATAAAGCTCATTGGATAGGGGGCTTCATGATGTGTGAATTTCTACACAACATGCTTTAGTCCTTTCATTCTATCATCTATAAAAATCCAAAAGTGTACTAAATTTGAAATTTATTTGCACAATATGAAATAAAGAGAAATAGAATTAACAAACCAAATGAAATTATATGATACAAAAATAAATCTAAACTAAATAGAGAAAGTAAAATAATTAAATGATAAGGATGAGGAAGAAAGAAATGAAATATGTGTGTGGTTGTATTCTCCCAAATACCTATAGCCAAGAAGAGAGATATTATTAGGGTGGCTAAGGAGCTTGCCACAAATGGTCAAGCCCTTACTTTAGTTTTTCAACCTCCATAGATATCCAAGTTGTAAAAAAAATGATAAAATAGAGTGTGCGCTCCCATCCTAAGTGTGTATAGGAATTCAAAGGACAATGACAATGCAAATAGAGTAGACTAGAATGCAAATGAGAGTGTTGATACAAGAAAATGAGATCCCAAGGTGTCAAAGTTAACAACAATAGGATTCTACAATGATAAAAAGAAGTAAAATAATAAGCTAGAGAAAATAACTAGAAAAAAATCACCTTTTAAGCTTGTTGAAGGAAAGAGAGGCAAAAATGTAGTTAAAAAATGTTGCTAAACTTCCTAAGAGTGTAGTAGATAGCTATTTAGTGCTCACATCAAATCAAAATTCTCAATAATGGTAACAATAGTGTAGAGTTCTTAGAAAGTGAGATATTGTAAGATAGAATGAGATAGTAAGAGATAGTAAGAGATATTTCAAAATGGATTAAATGGAGGGAGATAAGGGATCTAGGTAGCTATTCAAATTTTCTCCATTATGGTTATCACTAACCTAGGTCCTAGTGATAGGTGATGAAATTCTCTAAAACAACCACATAATCAAAAATTGTTATGGGATGGGTGATCCCACAATAGTGGTTTACAATTTTTGGTCAAACTCAACACTGATTTTTTTTTTAACTAAATCTTCACATTCAGGCACCTATAGCGGTTAAAACGTGAGGAATTTGAAGATTATGCAAACTAGAGTCTCATCACATTTTTTTTGTAGATTATAAAAAAATAAATTGGAATCAGATTGCACTCTTTTTTCCATCTCCCACGAAAACTGGTTTTTTTCAAAAAATAACATTTTTAAAAAGTGATGCGCACCGTATAACACATAAATTTTTTTCCTTGAAGGATAAAATTATAATTCTTTTGAATTTAGATTTGTAACTCCAATATCTAGTGCTTCCACCTGGTTAGATAGTTTTTTATTGAATATTTTTTCTTTAATCAAGTTTGAAAATCAAACCAATTACAATTCAGACATAATGCGACCGTATGACGCATAACTTTTACTGTATGTATCAAAATTCTTTTTTTTTTTTTGGATCAACGACTCCAATATTTGGTGCACTCATATTTTTCAAAAAAAAATTTGATAATATTCTATTTTTCCACATGTGTAGAACAAAGAGTTTCATTTTTGGTGAAAAACCTATATTTAATAAAACTTAAAAGACAAATAGATAATAAAATCGAAACATATTAAAATTATATTCATTGGATAGCCCATTTTGAGTGAAACCTAATATCAGTTGGGTTTCTGAAATCTCCATTTTCATTCTCAAATCAAGCTTTGAAGTGCAAAATTTTGAGCAATTTTGGTGCCTGAGAGGGTGGAGGTGAAAATAAGGGGATTCAGTCAAACAACTGTTTAGTCAAAGAAAATTCAAATGTTCAGTCGAATAGGAGTTCGATCGAACACATTTTACATATAATAAAAAAATAGATTTAAAGGGGCTTCGGTCAAACATGATAAAGACGTTCGGTCAACCCCCTCTATTAAATATATATTTATTTCTTTTGCCTGTTGTATTTTATAATATTTAATATTAATATAAGTGTAAATTATATATATTTTAAATTATAATATATAATATACTTAAGGGTAGGGGGTAGAGGAGAGTGGGGGGGAGTGGGAGAGAGATAAAGGGTGGGTTTAAGGGTTAAGGATAGATGGCAGAGAGGGAGAGGGGGTAGGAGGGATAGACTTGAGAGAGAGGGGGGGAGGGGGAGAGAGATAAAGGGTAGGGGGTACAAGGGTTTAGGGTTTAAGAGTTAAGGGTAGAGGAGAGAGGCAGAGTGGGTAGGAGGGAGATACTTGAGAGAGAGAGAGGGGGGAGGGAGGAGAGATAAAGGGCAGGGGTTTAAGGGTTAAGGGCAGAGGGAGAGAGGGAGAGGGGATAGGAGGGATAGAATTGAGAGAGGGGGGGGAGTGGGAGAGAGATAAAGGGTAGGGGGTACAAGGGTTTAGGGTTTAAGGATTAAGGGTAGAGGAGAGAGGGAGAGTGGATAGGAGGGAGAGACTTGAGGAAGAGAGGGGGGAGTGGGAGAGAGATAGAGGGTAGGGTTTAAGGGTTAAGGGTAGAGGGGAGAGGGAGAGGGGTAGGAGGGAGAGATTGAGAAAGAGAGGGGGGATTGGGAGAGATAAAGGTAGGTGTATATGGTTTAGGTTTAAGGGTTAAGGGTAGAGGGGAGAGAGAGGAGAGAGGGTAGAGGATAGACTGAGAGGGGGGAGTGGGAGATAAAAGGGGTAGGGTTCTCAGGTTAACGGTAGAGGGGAGAGAGGGAGAGGGGGTAGAGGAGGAGAGACTTGAGAGAGAGAGAGAGGTGGGGAGTGGGAGAGAGATAAGGGGTAGGGTTTATGGGTTAAGGGTAGAGGGGAGAGAGGCAGAGGGTGTAGCAAGGAGAGACTTGAGAGAGAGGGGGGAGTGGGAGAGAGATAAAGGGTAGGAGGTGTACAAGGGTTTGGGATTTAAGGGTTAAGGGTAGAGGAGAGACAGGGAGAGTGGGTAGGAGGGAGATACTTGAGAGAGAGTGGGGGGAGTTGGAG